>RJWK010032103.1:0-23845 GCA_004363435.1 Platanista minor
TATATATATATATATATATATATATATATATATATATATATAGTGAGATGATTACCACAATAGGGCTTAGTTAACGCCTCCATCACTTTTTGTGAGTGTGTGTGTGGTGAAAACATTTGGGATCTAATCTTTCAGCAACTTTCAATTATACAATACAGTATTGTTAACTATACTGTACATTAGATGCCCAGAACTTGTTCATCTTATAACTGGAAGTTTGTCCTTTGACTCATATCTCCCCATTTCCTTCACCCTATAAGTTTTGAAATCAGATGTGTTAAGTCCTTCACTTTGTTTCTTCTTTTTTAAGATAGTCTTGGCTTTTCTGGGTCCCTTACATTTACATGTGAATTTCAGGATCCGAGGAGACAGGAAAGGGAGGAGGGCTTTTTAAGTTGCTGACAGTAAGGCCTGCGATGTGGGACTCCCCCAAAGTCTTCAGTAAATTCAACTGGGCATATGAGTAACTGGGCAAGTGTGTTTGCTTATGTACTTATGTATTTTGTGGAACAGGGGAAAGGGGCTACGTGTGGTGCTGCCGTTGACTCAGTGTGAAATGGGGACAGAGGCCTGAAAGCAGGAGGCCGGCTCAGGGAAGACCCTGGGGGTGAAAGCTTTCTCAGACCTGGGGCAGCTCCTGGCTCCTTGTGCAGTTCCACTGGGGGATTGAGAAATCCCCGCCATCCGCAGGCCTGTCGGTAACACAGAGCGCGAGGCACAGAGATGGAGCCACTCTCTGTGCAGGGAAGAGGGAGGAGGGTGGCACCCTGGGGCACCCCAAAACGCCTCCTCGGGCCTCCGACCTCTGTGGAACAGAGTTGGACATCAGGGCCCCTGTGTGGCTTTAGAAGGGCTGGTTTTGTAACCCATGTCTCACTCGGCGGGGTTGGGCGGGGGGAGCGGCTCTCCCCCACCCGCCGTGGACAGATGGGGTTCACGAGCTCCCCGGGACTCCGTCTGTCACGTCTCCCAGCAGCCCCATCTTCTCTGGAGTCGACAGCTGGCCTGGCTGCCTCTGCGGAGTGGCAGCCCCTCTACTGCCTGAAGCCAAGTTCCTCTCAGCACTGTCACTCTCTGGGCTGTTCCCGTGGCTGCTGCGATGGGTGATGAGACCCCGTGTGACTCGTGTCCTCTGCACAGACTCTAGGGCTAGGCTCTGAGGCCCAGGAGGTCTGAGGTCCTGGCCAGATGGTGCAGGTGTGCGGGCAGGTGGGTGTGAGCATTCCAGTTATCCCTCTTTCAGGAGTTCTGTCTACTCATCCTTTCCTCAGAGTCCTTCAGGGAGAGAGAAAGCATTCTGCCCCCTTTCCTGGGACTGGAATTCTCTCCCACTCAGGGCCTCCCAGATCTGGTTCCCAGATGCCTCTTGGAATATCTTATTGGAGAATGCTTGCTCACTGGTCCTTGAGCCTGGAAGAATCCTGGACCTTCAGAGCCACAGGTAAAATGCAGCCTAGTTCAGGAGAGGCCACAGACTTCAGAAACAGCCTGACCGGGATCCATCCCAGCTCTAATGCTCACTGGCTGTGTGACCTTGGACAAGTCACATACGTCTCTCAGCTCCCATTTCCTCCTCTGGAAAAACCTGATAGGGTTGTTGGGATGATGAAATTAACATACAACAAAATTCCTGGTGACTTGTAAGCCCTGAAATGCTGCATTTGTATCTGTTGAAAATTGGGTTCCCAGGGAAGCAAGCTCTGAGACAGAGTTTAGCAGTCAGGATATTAATTAGGAATGCCCTGGGGATCAACATCCTTGGAAGGAGACGGATAGAAGCAGCAGTGGGCAGAGGGAGAGTGTGTCCAACTCTCACAGAGCTCTGAAACCAAACTGGCCTTTTACACCCTGTGCTGGAGGTCCCCACGTTCGCTGATTCACTGGGAGGACTCCCAGGACTCAGCATACAGTGGTACTCACAGCCATGATTTATAACAGCGAAAGGATGCAAAGCAAAACCAGCCCGGAACAGCATACAGAGGAAGTCCAGAGGAACCCGGGCACAAGCTTCCGAGAGCCCTCTCCTGGTGGAGTCACGCAGGATGCGCTAATTCCTCCAGCAGCAAACTGTGACAACACGTGTGACGTGTTGCCAACCAGGCAGGCTCACTGGAGACTCAGTGCCCAGGGCTATTGTCAGGAGGGGTGGGGAGGGCCGGCTGCACAGGTCTCTCTGCCTGCCCCGTACCACGATTCCCGACTCGCAGGAGGAAGACGGGTGTTCAGCATGAAGCCTATTGTTTTGGAGCCACCCTTATCAGGGATTGGTAGGGACCCTCTAAAAACCCAAGCTCCCAGATGCCAGCCCAGGGCCAGCCTTGCCAGCAGGCCTTTGAAGGAGGCAGCCACAGGTGTTTATGATAACTCTTTAATGCACATTTCTCCACTTCAATCAGTCATCAGATGTGGTCCTCCGGGGAAGAGGTGTGACCTCAGTGCCGCTGTCCTCTGACTGCCGAAGGCTGCCTGCCACAGCCCTCCCAGCAAGACCTTCATTAAGGGGGAATCTGCATCCAAGCATCCACCACAGGCATGAGATGAGTAAGGTGCTTCTGGCCCTCACGGCCGTGGGATGCTGAAGAGCTCTGCTGTTGGGAATCTGGCCACCTCTCACCTCATGTGGACCCAGGAGAACTAAGCCACGAGGGAGCCCCTGACATTGTCCATCCATGAATCATTTACAGAATGTGCACAGGTCAGAGAGCAGGAGAGAGAAAGTGGAGCTTGGTGTTCAAGGGGGAAGTGAGGCAGTGCTAGGGAGACGGCTTGTCTGTAAACACAGATAACCAGAATGGAACAGAGTAGACTGGTAGTAAAGACATATTTTCTGAATTGGCTTGATCCTGCTGACCACGTTCCCTAAGCTGAGAGCTGTGGATTTAGAGACATAAATAGGGGTTGGTTTCTGACCTTGGGTGCTCATTGTCTACATGGGGAGACTGACCTATAATCAGAAAGATGTGATAATTGAGAGAAGCAGAGAGTGGGGACAGCCTGGGTGACCCCTGTGCCTAGTAGGAATGGAATGAGGAGGGAAAGCTTCCTGGAGGAGGTGTCATTCACGTTGGGCCCTAAAGGATGAGTAGGAGTTAACCAAGTGGACAAGGAGAGAGGAAGGAGATTTCAGGAATGGACAATAAAACAAACCCTGGGTAACTTGAAGCCTGTGGATTCTTGTGGTCCCTGGTGTCTGACCCTTTTGAGTGATTTCTTCTAGATCAGGAAAATTTCCTGGAGTCATAGAATCTCAGGTTGGAGAGAAACTTAACAGCTCCCATAGCTAAGTGCGCATCCACATCAAGCTGTTGGGAAGTCTTACCTGCTTCCCTCTGATGACAGGGAGCTTACTACCTCTTGAGACTGTGAATTCATTTGGATGGCTCGGCATGCTAGCAAGGTCTTCCTTCTGCTGAGCTGGAACCTTTTTCCTTGGTTCTTCCACTCACTTATCCTGATATTATCCTTTGGATTGATGACAAATTTAAATCTTTATGAATCATGAGGGTCTGTGGGTTTTCCAATGTTACTCTCCAAGTAGTTAGTCCCTCCATCTAGTAGCAAAGGAAAGAGGCAGCAGCGGCTGGAGCTGGAGAGCTGCAGAGAAGCAGTATAATGAAGTGATTAAGAGTGAGACTCTGGAGCCAGACCATCAAGGGTGGAATCTCACCTATGCCCCTTATTACATAATCACGGCAGGTAACTCAACCTCTCTGTGCCTCAGTTTCTGCATCTGCACCATGGGGATAAGCATAGTAAGCTATGTCATTGGGAGGCGGCAAGGATTAAGTTGATACTTGAAGTGCTCAGAACAGTGCTGCCAGACAGTTAGCACTGTCAATGTACAAGCTTCAGCTGCTATTCAAAAGCGACTGTGACAGTTGCCAGGCCACAGGAATGGTGCCGCAGACCTACTGAATAAAATTAGATGAAAATAGCCACCACAGCTGGATGAGGATAAGGCTCTGCCTGTGAATGAAAGCCATCAACCTCATTCATACAGTTTGTCTCCACTGTTCTCTCTGCTTTTGTAATCTGTATGTGAGCCACTTGGCTGTCCCCAAACTCTCCCATGTATGGGGTCTGCTTTTGCTATTTAAATGACACTGCTGCAGGCTCCCATTTCATGAATAATGGGAAAACTGTGGTGTGGTCCCTTCTATTTGGAATCCCTACAGCAATCCAACTTTAGGCTATTGCGTGTTCCATTGTGGATCATGGGTTTGTATTTGTGTCACCACATAGCACAGTGAACTTCAACTTGGATGTCACTCATGGCTGCTCTGAAGGTCCGAGGCCGCTCCTCCCCCACCGTCTCCTCCCCCAGGCCCTCCATCTGCCCCTGGGTTCCCGGCTCCTCACTCCCTTGGGACCTCCCCACATCTCTCCCTCTTTTTGGTCTCTTCCCCCTTCCACTCCTCTCCCTTGGGCTGCCCCCAGAATTTCAGGATTCCTTTCCTTTATTAAGAAGAGCAGTGTTCGGCCCTCCACCCTCCACTTGGGCTGGGACCCGTTTCTGTAAATCAAAAGCATGAGCAGAAACCAGCAGAAGCTCTCATATGTCAGTTTCCCTTCACCGTGATCAGTTTTTCCATGTGGCTCCCGCTCCACCACCAGACTCCGTCAGTAAAGGGATCCAGGCCACGATGTAATCTTTCCCTGATATAAATTATTCTATACCCCTGGCCCTCTTTAAAGGCAGATGGAGATACCGTCTTTTACTTTTTAAAGCAATTTAAAATCTTGCCCGGAAAGCCTGGAATAGTCTTCCTTCCTTCTCTCTGGCTCTCCAAATTCTGCCTGCCTGCCCTTTAGGAATAAGCTGAGTCTGCCTTCTCCATGAAGCTTCCCTGATCAAGTGGCTTTGAATCTCACGGCAAGGTCCCCACTTGGCCATTAGTTACCTGCTACCTGGAGTTAGATAATCCAAGTCCCAAATTTGTGTGACTTGTCACCCCAATTAAAATGCTCTTTCCCAGAAGTCTTATGAGACTCAAAGTTCACTGGAAGACTCCTGGCCTGAGGACAGGAGGAACAAGGAGTCAGAGAGGCATGGTTTTAATCCTGGCTTCCCCATCTGTTGGCTGTGTGGCTTTCTATCCGTTACTTAACCTCTCTGAACTCATTCTCTCATGTATAAAAGTGAGGAAGAATGCTTATATCACATAATTGCTCTGAGTATGATCAAAAACCAGAAAACAAGTGTTGGTGAGGATGTAGAGAAAAGGAAACCCTTGTGCACTGTTGATGGTATTGTAAACTTGTACAGCCACTGTGGAAAAAAGAGTACGATGTTTCCTCAGAAAAATTAAAGATAAAACTAGCCTATGATCCAGCAATTCCACTTCTAGATATATACCCCAAGGAATTGGAAGCAGAGTCTCAAAGAGATATTTGTACACCCATGTTCATAGCAGCATTATTCACAATAGGCAAAAGGTGGAAACAATCTCATTGTCCATCGATGGATGAATGGATAAACAAAATGTGGTACATCCGTGCAGTGGAATATTATTCAGTCTTAAAAAGGAAGGAAATTCTGCAATATGCTACAACATGGATGAACCTTGAGGACATTATATTAAGTGAAATAAGCAGATCATAAAAAGACAAGAACCGCATGATTCCAGTTCCATGAGGTACGTAAAGCAGCTAAAATAAAAAAGACAGAAAGTGTAATGATGGTTGCCAGGGGCTGAGGGAAGTAGAGAATAGGGAGTTATTGTTTCACAGGTCTAGAGTTTCAGTTTTACAAGACGAAGAGTCATGGGGACGGATGGTGGTGATGGTTGCCTAACAATGTGAATATATTTAATACCAATGAATGGTGCACTTAAAAATGGTTAGGATGGTAATTTTTGTTATATATATTTTACCACAATAAAAAGAAGAAGAAAATAAAAGGTGTACGTTAAATGCCCCGCAGAGGGTCTGGCACATAGGAGGGGTTTATGGATTTTAGATTCCTTCCCTCCTTTGGAAGAACCCACAGAATAAGGGAGGAACAATCAGACAGTGGGCCTTGGATGATGCTCTAGGGGGACAAAAATCTGAAGGGCAAGTGTACCTACTGAAGAAGTCAGGGTCAGGGATGATAAGAGCCAGCTGGGTCCAGACACCACCTGACAGACAAGCAGAGCCCTTATCTGGGGCCCGTGAGAAGAGCTGACACGTGGCAGAAACAGGAGCAGCCGGTCTCCATCTTCCTTTGCTGCCCAAACGTAAAGGCAGCTCTCAGGACTCCTCCTGTCCAGAGCTGCCGACTGGGCCAGACTGCTGCCTGAGGTCCCAGGGCTTGCCCCAACCCAAAGGGAAGGAGAAGTGGTGGCAGGGCAGACTCCAGGGAGATGCACACGCACAGCCCTGTGAACTTGGACTCCAAGGAGCCTTCTGAAAGGACGGACTGAGGTATGAGGGTGGAGAGGGAGCCGGGAGAGGCCAGTTCTGCCCCTCTGAGCCTCAGCTTCCTCATCTGTGCAAAGAGAGCATTGGGCTCTAGGATCCGCAGAAGGAAAGCCTTCCACTCAGCAAGCTCAGGAGTTTGGCTGAGTGTGTGTGTGTGTGTGTGTGTGTGTGTGTGTGTGTGTGTGTGTGTCCTTGGAGAGCTCTGTGCACTCAGACATGGCTAACTCAGATCCCATTGATTCTGAACATGGAATTTTTTTGACTTGGACTAGGCTGAAGGCTACACTTGCATAATTCACACAGAAATGGACTTGACTTCTCACAAGTAGTGATGATGGAAGAATCATTTCCATAATGCCAGGGTGCCTCTCCCACAACACCTCTCAGGTTCCACCAGCATTGACAGAACACCCCTCCCCAAGGACCCCGCTGCCCCCAGTCATCTCTGGCCATTCCCTTTGTGTCTGGGAGACTTCTCCAACTCCACCATCCAACTTATTAATTGGAATTATGAATTGATTTTAATTTTTATAATCATGTTTTTCATGTTCAAGAATTGCTGCTTTTCATTGCAACTTTTTATTCTGTATATGAGTGTCATCATCTTGACTCTTTCTGAACATATTAGTTATTATTCTAAATTTGTCTTCTGTTTCTTCTATGGATGCAATTCCCTCTTTGTGAGCTCAGGGCCTCTATTTTATAGTGTGGGTTTTCCTCAGATGTTCAGTGGTTCTTGGCTGTCTCTTCACATTTGCACGTAAGAATCTCTATTTGTTTCTTAAGAGACTCCCCGTCTCTTGGACTGTGATTTTTCTCTGCACTCGTTCCTCTGTTAACTTAGTCCCTTCTGCTTACTCTTTTCCAGGAATTCTTCAACATTTCTGGTCTGCCAACTCCACTCACCCTCCCTCCCTCCTCTCCTTCCGTCATATTTTCAGTGTTGGTAGACATAGACCTCCTCTGCCTCCTCTTTTTTTTTTTTGCTGTACGCGGGCCTCTCACCGTTGCGGCCTCTCCCGTCGTGGAGCACAGGCTCCGGACGCGCAGGCCCAGCGGCCATGGCTCACGGGCCCAGCCGCTCCGCGGCATGTGGGATCTTCCCGGACCGGGGCACGAACCCGTGTCCCCCGCATCGGCAGGCGGACTCTCATCCACTGCGCCACCAGGGGAGCCCCCTCTGCCTCCTCTTTGTCTCGTCTTCCATTCCTTCTCCTCCCTCTTCTTCCCCAAAATGTATCACTTCAGTGATCACAGACACTTTGTCAGGAGGAGAAAGACGTGGCTACGCTCCATCTGACATCTCTTTTAGTTTGACCCTTTTATGTCTCTTTTCACAAACCTTAGAATAATCCACAAGATGATTATCATTTCCCTCGTTTTATCGATGAAGAAACCGAGAGATTAAATGACTTCCTTGGAGATGCACAGCTTGACATCAAATCCTCTGACTCCCAGTTCAGTTGTGTTTTCCTCTTCCATCTTTCTGAAATCCCAGAGACCTTTAACCTGCTCCCACTACTCAGAAAGCCCAGTTCAAATCAGTGGTCACTGTGCATTTGAGTCCAAAAGGGCAACATGAAACTGTGTGCCCTCCGTGGAAGCTGGCCCAGGAAGACCCTGATGCGTTGTTGTGTTAGCAGAGATGGGCAGGATTTGCTCATGAGCTACCAATCAGTATTTACTTAAAACTGTTCCAGAATTTAGATTATCCAACAGGTCAGAACAAATTTCTTCCCCCAGTAAACCTTAACTCACAGTGATTAGGCTACGTTGTCTGACTTACTGAACTGTTTATTGACTTTTTTCCAGGCGGTAGTTCTTAATAAAGTAAATAAACTAGTGTGGTCATGATGCGGGGTATAATCGGGAAAACTCCTCTCAGAAATGCTGGAACACAGGAGCAGCTGTGTCTACACTGGAACTGAAACTTTCAAACAAAAGGGAAAATTTCCACTATGTCCTGGGGGCCAGGAGGAGGTTACCAGGTCCCCTGAAAGCTGGGACTTGAACTTGAAATAGGAGAGAATCAAAGTCCATGACACCCTGGGTGGGTGCCCAGTTCAGGTTTGACACTGACCAGTGAGTGTGTTTCTCAGAGGGCCCTTTGAATCACCTTGAGGGCCTTGTTCTAAGTTCCTAGGGAAAGTGGCCTGGGAAGCTGAACATGGGCCCTGGAAATGAGCTGTAGTCAGTAGAAGCAACTAGTCAAGGCTGGTGGAAAGAGGCACATCTACTTGTGAGGGCAGTAACAGAGGAGCTGTGAGCTGGAGAAACAGAAATATGTCACGTCATGGGTGGCAACAGGCCCCTGGGCCTATGGGGAAGGCAGGACCTGGGACCTGGAGCCCAGGAAGGGAACTGGGTGGAGCTCAAATCCAGAAACCTCTGCGATTCTCACTCAAATCACCACTGGTCCCCAAGGCTGATAGGACCTGGGAAGCAAGAGTCACATGAGAAAAAGTGTGAAAATACAGAAGTGAATTTTAACTGTCCCCTTGACTTCTCCCCCTGTCTGCTCTGGGCCTCTTGAGACCGGGGCTGGACAGCCACCTCCATGGCTGTCTCTGAAAAATTCATCGTGGCCCATCCTCTCCTGGACTTGCCAGGGACTAGGGCCACTTGCCTGGGATGAAAGAGTTTGTGGCGTGTCTGAGAATGAGGCCCCCGCATCCTGCCCTCCAGAGGCTGGCCTCTCCATGGACTGATGGATGAAGTCTTCATGGGGCTGGGATAAATGAGGTGCCAAGTACAGGTGGAGACCAGGCTAAATGTGGTGTTCTGAGTTGGGTTATGAATTTTGAAGAAAATCGTTAATAGTAATAGCCATCCGTATAAGAGAGTAATCCAGGCAAGATGCTACCAGGCAGATGCACACGTGTGGGCATCACTTTCTGGGACCCAGCTCCCTATTAGAGAAGGGGACCCCAGTGATGTTATCTCCCCATGAGACCAAGGGCCACTCCCCTCCCTGATCAGAGCAGAAACTCTATCCTTCCCATCAGTCTGGAGGGTCCCCAAGGGCAAGCGCTGTCTTTTTCCCTTCCCTCTATTCCAAACACGTGGGTTGGTCTTTCCCAAAGGCACAGTCCTTGTCTTCTCCACCCAACAGGGAGCTTCAAAAGTTCACATGTCTTCAATGAATTTGAGAGCTTCCCAAGGTAGGGAACGTTGTCTTCCCTGGGAGGTGTCCCAAAACAGGGACAGTGTCGCCCAACCAAAGCAAGAGCTTCTTGTGTCCAGGCACCATATTTCTAATTTTGTTTCCTCTCTCAGTATGCAAGCCTGAGCCCTGCACACAGTGGATACTCAGAGCTTGTTACTGACTGCCTAGGACCACGGTGGTGGGCCTGGCGATGGTGGGGACTTAGTGCCGAATTGGAGATGGTGCTCACCCTTTAATCACCTGATCCAGGTGTTTTCCCCAGGTCTGCTTCCCCAGGTAACCTTGGCCTTCCATCTCCGTGAGTTCTTCCTAGTGAAAATGTTCTCAGGAAAAAGGGCAGTGCTCACAGCTTGTCACGGGCACCACACACATGGTTTTAATTCAACCTTCTTTAAGCGAAAAATGTGTGTTCCGGGAGCTCACCTTAACCCTGGGAATTACTGAGCAGCCGTTATAGAATTCATTAGTTTGCTAACAACCTTTCAAGAACTCCTCACCTGTGATGATGTGACTGATGCTATGACAAGTCATCCCAGAGTCCACTTAATTTGTTCTTGGAGGGTGTGTGTGTGTGTGTGTGCGTGCGCGCGCGTGCGTGCATGTGTGGTCTTCAAGATAATGATGCAGGAAGTGGAAAGGAGGCAAGAATCATTTATTGAGTGTTAGGCAGCAGGATTCTGGTCCGGATTCTGGTCCCACAAATCGTGTGACCTTGGACAAGTCACTTGACCTATCTGGGGCCCCAGTGAGTTTATAGCCTGGAAATGAAACAAACTCTCCTGCCAAACAACCGGCCTTTCTTGTCCACAGACTCCTCCCCTCCCACTTTCTCCATAACCAGAGAAAATGAAATGAAAAATGATTGCTTCACTTTTCTTCCACAATTTTTTTTTTTTTTTTGAGATGGTGAGGCGGAATCACATTTCTACTCAAGATCTCAGTTCTAAATTTCCCTCCAACATAAAGCCAAGGGAAATATGCTTGAGAGAGCTAATACGGATCTCTGATGCTGGTCATCACAGTGGAGTTGGCACTCAATCCTGAATAAGTTTGCCTGTTTCATTTGGGCTGGCTCATACAAGGTCAAGGGAGCCAGGCCCAGCTGCTGCAAGACCCAGTGTTGACCACATACTGAATCTGAAAGACTTAGACACCAAGTCCCAAGTATTAGGCAGAAACATGTTTCTACCTGTGTAATCTCATTACTGATTAAGCATCTCACATTAGACGTGTCTCGCTCGGCCCAGATCAAGGTCGTCTTCAATGTTCAACAACTCACCGTGTGCCAATCAGCACTTCATCAGGAAGGCCGAATGCCCACTGGCTGAGAGAATGAGTTTGAGTCGCAGCCCTGCTTTTGGTGTTTGATGTTTTGGTTATTCCACGTTTTCTGAGACTCGATCCCTTTACCTTCTACTACAAGGTGACCAGTGGGAAGTGCATGGAAACTCTTCCGAGCTAGAAGGACCACCGCTTTAGAGACCCTAAGTGGTTGTCTCCTACGGCGGAGTCTGGGAGGGGCTGCTGAAAGCCAAGAGCACTGGCACTCAGCATTCTGCTGGAAGCCCCGATCACAGGATGTTTCAAGCTGGTATTAAAAGTTCTGTTTTGTACTCTGCTTGGGTGTAAGGGACCCAACTGCTTCCCTATGGAGTTAAAGAAAAGTGCTCCATCTAAATTTGGAGAGACTGTGTTTCCCACTTGTATATTATTATTTCTCCTAGGGATGTGTTTGGTGGTGCTTGTGTGTATCTGTGTGTCTGCCTGTTCTTGTCTGAGCTTTCGCTCCCAGGAGTCAGGAAGTGAAGACTGCCCAAGGGACATGTGGGCCTGGCTTTGACCCTTCACACTGCAGATGGTGAAAGGGACAGCTCAGCCTTGACTGGGTTGAGGGGTGTTACGTGGGTGTGATTTGGGACCTTGGACTGTACACTCTTATGAATGTCTTACCTGGAGTAAAACCTGAGAGGGTGCACATTTTGCTCTGAAGCAAATACAGCTTGGCACTATCAGCTGTTGGGTTTACACTGCTTAAGAACTGTCCTTTTAAGGCTTAAGGGTTTCAGGCGTAGCCACTTCTAGTAACTGTCATACATTTTCCTCTGGCTGCCAGTGCCTTCTCTTACCCCCAAGACTTCACTCAAGTAAACTGGCAGTGGGGGCACTGAGAGGCACAGTGTCCCTTCACTGCTGCTAAACGGGAGATTCAGATGCACAGAGCACAGTTTGATAATCCCTGGTCTTAAGGAAGCAGCCCCAGCTCCTTAGCACGGTATCACAGGTCCTCCTGGACCTGGGCCTTCCCATCATTTCCTTTTCCACACTAATGCCTCACCATCCCTTCCTACCCCCAATCCAGGTTGTGCACAGAGCAGGTGCTCAGGAAATGTGTGGGTTTTGAATGGAACTGAGCAGCTATCTTGGTCAAAATCCTGTGGGTCCCCTTGGCTCGACCTCTCCCTCCACAGCCGCCCGTTCTCCAATGCCAGGCCTCTCGAACCCTTCCATTGTCAGGGGTTTTCATCTCTGTCTTCCTCTGTATTCCCACTGTTAGTCTCAGGTGAAGGGTCCTGCTTGGACTATTGTAATAGTCTCCAAGCAGGTTGAACTATGCTCAGATTCTCCCCATCTCCCGTCTGCTCTGCAGGTTGTTGCTGGGAGATTCTCTGCAGATCACTGCTTTGCTCATGTTCCTCTCTGGCTCTAAGCCCTTATTGGCTCCCTGTTGAGTATAGGTAAAATCCAGACTTCCCAGCCTGGCCTTCCACAATCTGATGTCAGCCTCCTTTCCCCATCTTGCCCGGCGGGACTGCGGGTGCACCAGCCAAATTAGCCCACTTGTCATTTTTGTGCATGCTCCTGTGTCTGGAATTGCTGTTAGCAAGACCTTCCCTCTCCTTCAAGGAGCAGCTTCAATGCCAGCTTCTCCCATCATTTTCCTCACTCCTCTCAACTCAAAGGACCCCTCTCTTCTGAACTCCGTGTGTGTTCTGTTCGCTTGGCACGTATCACACACTACTGTATAGTGCTGTGTGTACACTGTCCTTCCTCAAGCTCATAAGCAGGACCTGTGACTTAGTCACCTTGGTGTCCCCAGTGTCCAGAGCAGATATTTGCAGGGAATAGGAGCTCAATAAATGTTTGTTTAATGAATAAATACGTAATTCAAATCCAACACCCTGTTGTCTTCCAGTGACACTCACATCATCCTAGGCAGAGAGCGTATTTATCTTTCTAACCTGACCTCCCACCATTGGTCAAAATTAGAATAAGCACTTTGTGGATTAAGAGCTGTCACTTTGTATGTGGCACCTTTCAGACTCAAGGTTGGGAGTAACTCACAGTTTACCATCCATGGGTCTAAGATGTTGGCAACAGTATCATCTGCCTGACAGAATGATGTCTGGGCTTCTAGGCATGCAGTAAACCATCCTTTGAGTGCTCCCTATGATTTCACATTTCGTGGAATTGAAGGGAGGGCTGGAGAGCCAGCCCAGAGGCCCTGGAACCAGGACAATGTACCGGGTGGCATATGGGGTCTCAGAAACAGGAGGAACTGATAAGAGGACAGTTCTTGAAAGGCTACCATTGCTGCTACTACTGCTGGGGCAAATGAGAGCCAATGACTTTTATTCTTTTTGTCGCTCTAGTCCAGATTCAAACTCCAGGGAGGATCCACCTGGACCTAGAATGTGCTTCCTTTTCGCCATCCACTGCCCTGCCTCCTGAACCTTTACTTGTTACCAGCCGGCCACTCACATTTCAACCCGTCACTCAATCCCCCTCCAGGCCTGTGTAGTTACCTGACAAGGGGCTTCCAAGTTGCCTCCCCCAGGGTGCCAGACTTCTGCCTGATCCAGGTGACACAGCTCTCTGAGTGGCAACACAAGCAGCAGCAGGACAATTAGACACCAGTTGTCCTCCTGCTTAGAAAATAAAGCGTTTCCTTGTTTAGCCAAGATGACGGGTCATTAGTGGCCAATAACATAAAGCAAATTTTGATTCAACGAGTCACTTTAAATTTCCTAAACCTTATATTTTCTCTCCCGTGGCACAAAACATATAGGCCAATTCTGAAAACTCTGAAGTGATTTGTTCTTACAATATAAGTGCAAACCTGAGGATGATTTACTAATTAGCTAACTGTTCCTCCTTCCTGGGCTTTAGCAAAGCAATCTTTAGGCACAACAGATAGATTCAAATAGTCGATCCCAGTTGTTCCGGTACCAACATAAGCTTCCTGGGAAACAGTTCTGAGCAGAAGTCATAAACACAGTGTTCTCAGTTTCTACCCATTGGACTTGTGGGTTTGCTTAATGCTAGTTTTCTCCCTAATGAAAGGCAAGGGAAATATCAGCTAGAAATTTCGTAATTGGAGTGTTTGCCTAGTTTGCTATTTTTAAGTGCCACGGGCTTCACTCGAAATGAAGGATATGCATTAGGCCAGCAAACGTGGCTGGTGAAGAGTGAGCTTCCTGTCTGCAGAGCTGTGCTGGAGAGGACAAAGAGTGGGCATAAATAATGGATTAAGAGTGGCTCCAATGAGAGCCTATTTGTCCAGCAGCCTCAAAATGAAAACACGCTGCCGATGACTCATTGGATAATAGTAAATATGACGGGCTCATAAAACCGCTGGTTCCCACGGGGGCTGTTCCGCAGCCTTTGTCTAGTCTTGAGTTTGTTATATTCGGAAGCTACCAATTTAAACCTCCCTTCCCCCAGGAAAGACATGGCTCCTGGATGGAGAGAGTTATTTGGGTGATTGGCAAAGTCTGGTTGGCACAGGGGGAGGCGGCCTGCCCTCAACCTGAGACACTCCTCTGCTCCCCTGCCTGTGCCCTGGGCCTGGGGCCAGCTCTGCGCCGGGCCCCATGGAGGCCTGGATGCTATATGGACTTCATCAAGAGGAAGACAGAGACTTGAGCCCCAGGGAACCCGAAACCGAAAAGAGACACGGCCTTGACGTAAAGTGAGGTCTCTGAGTCCAACCTGGGAGATGAATAAAGAACAGAAACCTGTCTTCCCTCCACCATCCGAAGCATTTCCAGCCAGAGTGCCTCTGATAATAACAGAAAGGATACGATATTATGCAGGACTATGGCTGCAGTGAAAGTGGTGGTCTTCAAACTGGGGGGAGCCATGTGGGCAGGGGCATCGCGTGGGTTCTCTGAGGTTGCAGAGGCTCCACCAGGACCCAAGAGGTGAGGGGATACGCAGAACGAGTTGGAGAAATGTCAGCATTAGCCTTATCCGAAGACGGAATGGAGTTTCCCACCACTGGAGGTGTACGGGAACATGCTCCTGCATTCACTGATTTCCTCCAGCCACTGATGCCTTAAGCATAGCTCGGCCATCCACTTGTGATAACAGAATAGAAGGCCTGAGTGCTGACTTCTGTTTGCAGATGGGACAGGTTCTTTATGTAAACTCCTCAAGTGTAGGAGTACCAGCAAAAGAGGGAATTAGCCTCACCTCTGTTGCCAAACCACATAGGCAAAGGGGCACAGGTGGGGAGATTAGAATGGATTGAGTTTATCCTGTAGTCTAGGTATCAAGCTTGATGCTTTGCAGAACAACCTCTGGACCAGGAGTAAGGGATCCAGGGACCGTTTAGCCTTGCGCAGGTCACTTACCCTCTCTGGTCTTCAGTTTTCTTCACAGTCAAACCACAGTGGAGGGGAAAGGGTAAGTGTTATTTTCGTTTGTAATCCACTAAGTATTGATGCATGGATCCATTCAACAAACATGTTCCTGTGGCACCTTGATATGTAAGGTGCTGGGGGAACAAAGACAGTTGGGACCAGGCCTGCCCCTGAGTGGCTTATAGCCTCATGTGTGCACATACGATGGTGTGGATGTGATGTCCACCATGGTGGAACGAGTGAGGACTGGAGAACTTAGGGCTGGGAGTTGGGGGCAGGGAAGGGTGAGAGACACACGGTAGCCTTCTGCGCCTGGGGGCAGCTGGAGAGAAGCATAAATCCAAACACACTATTATTGTCATAAGCAAAGGCTAGCAGAATGCAGCAGACCCTAGGAGGGCTGTATCCAGACATGTGCACAAAGCTTAGAGTCATGAATATCACCAGGGCACGAGGTCCGGGCTTCCTTCCTGGGGCATTTCCCAAAAGGGAGCAAAGTCTCCATCACTGTCCAGTGGCCCTTGCACCTGAAGAGAACAAGGAACAGGAGCCAAGAGGGGCCCTGAACAAGGCTCTTGTTCACACCCACTCAGTGGTCTCTTTCTCCACCCTGGCCTTGCAGGGCCTGGGAGTTAAATGTGTGACTCAGTAAAACTGCCACTGATTACAGACCTTGGGGTTTAGGGGTTGCCAGCAAACAACCCAAATTGAGAATAGTAAATCTGCAAATAACAAGGATGCATCTGTTTGTGGGATGCAGAGTCTTTGTGCTGGAATTCCTTGGCAGTGGAGAGCAGAGGAGAGTTTTCTTTTCATCTGGCTCCTGCCCTTAGAACCTCACACTCTGTGGATACTCGGGAGTCCTGACAGTGTTTGTACTGAGCAATTGTTTTGGTTCTTTGTTGTTTTTTTGCTGTACGCAGGCCTCTCACTGCTGTGGCCTCTCCCGTCGTGGAGCACAGGCTCCGGACGCGCAGGCTCAGCGGCCGTGGCTCACGGGCCCAGCCGCTCCGCAGCATGTGGGATCTTCCCGGGCCGGGGCACGAACCCGCGTCCCCTGCATCGGCAGGCGGACTCTCAACCACTGTGCCACCAGGGAAGCCCAAAGATGATTTTTTTAAACACTGTATGGCAACAGTATTCTTCAGACTCGAAAAAATTGGTTAAGATGAAACTCATTTGAAACTCCAAAACTGACTCTTTTTGCATGTGTAGTTAGAGAAAGTGGGCTTGATAAAATACTTTCTTCAGAATTCTGACCCTGAGAAAATAAAAATATACCTAGGAGAAAGCTTGACGTTAACTCTTATCATGTCCTTGAAATACAGACACAGCCCACTTTGCCTGAGACTTCAGCCTTGGGTTAATTAGTAAAATTTCAACCCAAGGGGAAAAAAGTGAGGAAAGACGGCTTGGATTTATTTAAACACACATCTCGTACCACATTAAAGAGAAATTATGCTATAAAAAATGTATGTTTTTAGAGGTTATGGAATATGTTCTTAAGTTTGCCAATCAGAAAATGCTGATGTAACAGTTCAGTTACTTGTTTCTTGGTTTTGTTAAGGCTTTTAGGGGTTAACATTGTAATACGTAAAAATGATAAGGAAAGCATTTCAGTAAGTAAAGCAAGTAGGATAGTGTTGTCAGCGAGAGAAAGTATAAAGAATGGAGATATTTTTGTTGAGAAAAAAATGATGGTAATAATTTCGTCCTACACAAGTGGATAAAGAAGATGTGATATATATGGAATATTACTCAGCCATAAAAAAGAATGAAATTCTGCCATTTGTAGCAAAGTGGATGGACCTAGAGAATATTTTGTTTAGTGAATAATTCAGATAGAGAAAGACAAATTCTGTATGATATCCCATATAGATGGAATTAAAAAAATAATACAAATGAATGTATATGTGAAACTGAAACAGACTCACAGACAGAAAACTAGTGGCTGCAAATGGAGAGAGGGAAGTGGAGAGGGACAAATTAGGAGTATGGGATTAGCAGGTACAAACTACTATACATAAAATAGATAAGCAACAAGAATATATTGTACAGCACAGAGAATTATAGCCATTATCTTGTAATAACTTGTAATGGAGCATAATCTGTAAAAATACTGAATCACTATGCTGTACACGTGAAACTAATATAATATTGTAAATCAGCTATAACTTCAATTTTAAAAAAGAATATGAAACAGAAAAAGTGAAAAAAATAATTTTGTCCTACAGGTGGAAGTGTCTGGATGGGAAAGAACGGGACAAATTAATATAAATACATGAGTCTGCCCTCCTCCCCCCGCAACCCCCAGTTGCTGACCTCCAAAATAAAGCAAACTTTCCTTTCTGTCAGTCTTGCTCTTTATTGGCTTTGGAGCAGCGAGCAGCCGGACCCCACTTTTGGTTACACTGGAACACCGCTCGGGCACCTCCCTGACTCCACTGTGTGTGACCCAGCCTCTGCCTCCTGCCTGGCCCACTGCCCTTTGTTACCAGCGTCCGGTTCCACCCCTAAGTACCTGGTATTCCTGGTTGACCATACCTCCAAGCCCCCATCTCTCCCTTCCAGGAAAAAACCACCCACCTGGTGCATGCTGCTGCCTTTTACTTCCTCAGACTTTATTTTGTCTTCGGAGAAACTGCCAGGAGACCATCCACATCCTTACAGCCCTTGCCTCCCCCTGGAAACCACCTTGCAGACTGCCTGACCACCAGTGATGCTGGAGGGCCGATTGCTTGGTTCTTCTGTATTACACATACATTGATATTCAGCAGTGGAAACTGGACAAAAGATCAAACCCAGGACTTTCTGGGTCTGTCTGTGGTCGTTTTTCTTCCCATCATGTCAAGAGAAGAGGAGAGTCCAGCTGTAAGTTGGAACCTTGATCTTAATCACCGGTTCTACAAAGCTCACCCTCACCCTCTCACAGTGTTGTTTCAAAGACTGCTTGGGGGCAGCCTAATATACCATATGTTATGAGGCTGAGTTTAGAAGCAGAAAAATAAATTGTTACTATTATGGATGAAGCAATTATCATAAATCTATTTTTAATCTCTTCTTCCTTTTAAAATAATGGAGGCTGTCTTTTCCTAAGAGGAAGAATCCAGACTTTGATATAAGGGAAGGTGCAAAAAGCTCTCCTTTTTCTAGCTGAAAATGCTAATTGAGCCGCACTTATTTTTTTTTTAACCTTCATTAACTGCATTAGCCTGCATTAACACCTTTCAAAACCTCTTTAAAATTGTGTTCAATTCACTTTCTGTAATCTCTCCTTTTCCGGAGTGTGGAATTACTTTGATCCTCATCTTCATCTTTTCTTTGAAGACACCTTGGGGTTTAATTTGTATTTGGGAATTGAAATGCAAATTTACCATTACCCTCACTCCCCTCCCGCTCACGCTCTGCTAGGATGGTGAGAACCCAGATGAATATTGATGCTGCGTGTCCCTGGCCAGAGGCCCGTCCCAGCCCCTTCCAGGTCCCAGGTTGGGATAATACATTTTACTCTGCTCCTGTAGGTCCTGGGCATTCAAGAAAGTTGCATAAAGTACTCAGTGTTGTGCGTTCCCTTGATAAACCTTCAGCCAGTCATAGAAATGGTTTTTTGTTTTTCAAAATTCTATAGGAAGCTTCTTTCTTATCTCTGAATATTGCTTTTCTTTGTCCTTTGCCATGATGCCTTGATGTTGGGGAGAAAGCTGTGGAAATTTTCAAGAGAAGAAAGACATAAAACTATATTGGTTTCCCATTAAGTTAAACATAGAATTGCCATAGAACCCAGCAATTCCACTCCTGGTATAGACCCCAAAGAATCGAAAACAGATGTTCGAACAAAAACCGATGCGTGAATGTTCAGAGCAGCATTAGTCACAATAGCCAGCAGGTGGAGACAGCCCAAATGTCCATCACCTGATGAATGGATAAATAGCATGTGGTATATCCAGGCAATGGAATATTATTCAGCCACGAAAAGGAATGAAGTAATGAAACATGCTATAATGTGGATAAACCTTGAAAACCTAATTCTAAGCAAGAAAAGCCAGACACAAATGCCACGTATTGTATGATTCCATTTACATGAAAAGTCCAGAGTCAGCAAATCCTTAGAGACAGAAAGTAGATAAGTGGTTGCCAGGTTGGTTGGTGGGGAGGGGGACATGGGGAGTGACTACTCAGTGGGTATAGAGTTTCCTTTTGGCACGATGAAAATGTTCTGGAACTAGAGAGTGATGATGGTTGTACCACATCGTGAATGTGCTACATAACAATAATGATCAATTTTATGCATATTTTACCCCAATATAACAATAAAAAAGATATTGGTTTCTCCAAAGGGAACTGGGTTTGACCTCAGGGTAATGTCAACATCAGGCGTGGGTTTATGGATGTGGGGAGACACGAGGAAGTGTGGAAGAATGGAAAGAGAATAGCCTTTGCAATCAGAGAGATCAGGGTTGGGTTGTCATCAACCGCACTCCTTCCCAGGCTGCACCTGGGCACATTATACTTGGCTTTGGGAGCCCAGCCCGTTTCTTCATCTGTAAAATAGGAATAATAGTACCTACGCACACGTGGTTATTGAGAGGATGAAGACAGATGACGTGGTTAATTTTCCTAGCACTCGTGGATGCTTAATGAGAGAATTGCCTGCCTCCCCTCTGTATCAACTGTGGTTATTTTTATTGCAAGTAATAGAAACCAATTTTAGTGGACTGAAGCAAAATGAGAAACTTCATTGGAAGACTCCTGGGGCATTCCAGAAGTCAAAGGTGAGTTGCTTTGAGGAGGGCAGAGCCAGGCGGCTCCTGTGACCTGCAGCCTCCAGCTGGTGAACCTTCCCTCTGCCCCAGCCATCCCCTTGTATCTCCCTTTTTAATCTATCAGGGGAGAGTCTGATTGGCCCAGCTTGGAAGACAGGGGTGTCATCCTTGCCTGGGACAGGGTCTTGGAGTACCCTCATGAGCCTGGGTGGCCTCTCCTGCATCCATCAAGGGCTGTTCCCAGAGAATGGGAGACCTGAAGCAGTCACCCACTGGTGCCCACTACACTGCCCCTTAGTGGCTGGGGTGGGGTAGGGGGTGAGGAGAAGCAGGGCATGCAGAGAAGTGGAGCAGCAGCCCTAGACACAAGCCTGACCTCCCCCTGCCTGGCATCCGCTCCTCTCCCCTTCCTCTAATTGGAAGATGCAGCTTCCAGCATCTTCATGGCTCTGCACCTTGGCTCGTCCCATTCTCCTTTCACTTTTCACCACAATGTAAGACTGATAGAACTCCTCATGCTCAATTCTAAGTTTACTTCCTCCTTGGAGCCTTGCCTGATTAGCCCCCACCCCAACTATGTCTTATCTCCCTCCTCTGTTTCTCTTTCCCAGCATCATGCACAGGGCTCTGAGCACAGACTGCCGACTGATGCCCCTAGTGCTGTTCAACTTTTCACAGAGTGTGTGTGCGTCACTCATGTGTAGCTTTTGTAGCACCAGCACAGTTTCTAGTGATGTAAAGGGGTGCTTAGGAGTCCAGGATGACGGCAAGGGGATAGAGGAACCCCCTAAAGGGCAAAGAGAACTTACCAATGGAAAAGGACCCTGCTATCCAGTGAGTCCGCATCCATCCTGGGCAAGGCCACAGAAAGAGGGTTGGCCTTGGGAACTGGGGTCTCAGGCCACTAGAGGTCTATTTTCATGAAGACCAGAAGTTTTCATAGGAAAAATCTCACCCTAAGGGAAAGAGGAGGAGGTGCACAAGTGTGACCCTTCTCAGAGCAGCGGTGGGGCAACTCTAAGTGTACCTCACACTGTCCACTGTTCAGGCTCCCAGGAGGTAAAGCCCACACCTCTGCACCCGCTCAGGTGCAGGATTCTCACGGGGGGCGGGGAGGGGTAAGACTTCCACACGTTTGAATCTCGCTGTGCCCCTCACCGACCATGTGGCTGAAAGCAAACCTCTTCGTCTCAGTTTCCTACTCAGCACAATGGGCACAAAAACACCTGTTTGGCAGCATTGCTGAGATTAAAGGTAATGAATTCAAAGCACCTCCCGCTGTGTAGGTGACTTTAAGACTTAGGGCTGGAGGATGTGGGTGACAACTCCAGGAGTCTGTAGGGGATTATCTGTGGAAAGCCTGTTTGCTCTGAGGTGATGGCGGGAGATGCATTTGGGCAAAGCGGCTGGCTCCCCTGCGTGTGGCCTGGCTGGTGTGTCCAGGCAGTTGGCCGGGGCTGGTGAGCCGGGAAAGGCAGACCTTCCACGCAAGCGATCCCCCCCTGTTTGTTCACTTCCACAAGTTGACTAAGACAGCAAGTTTTTCCTATTCTGAACTGAGAAACCGCAAAGACCCATAGCTGCTCAGATGGATGTGGAGAGGGGTACATTTTCACCCTCTCACAAGAAGCAGGGTGCCAGGGCAGCAAAGCACAGAATGAGCATAGCATATTTTCCTGCAAGGTCAATTTTCCTGGAAGATTTTAATATAAACTCAAACGTGTCAGAAAGCAAAATTCCCGTGAATTTTTTAGATGAAAATCTGGGAGTTTTTCACAGTTAGAAGGGACGCTTCAGTTTTACTGCAGCCTCTGAAAGTACCCACTCATTTCCACCCAAGACTGACTTTTGTGGAGAAGTCCAGGTAACTCTGGGTTAGATGTGGGACCACTGGGATACAACCCCAGCTATAGACTTTTAGATTCCAATCTCTCTTCTGAAACTTGGAACTGCTCTCAGGACAAAGCTGAGCTATTGCTGTGCCTCTAAGCTTCCAAATTCCAGCCAGAAAAATGAAGGAGGAGGGAGACATACACGCAGCCTGAGGCCATGACTCAGTAACCCTCCAGCTGCTACATCCCAGGGGACATTTTACTGTGACACAGGAAGTGTCAAGGAATCACAGGCTCTCCAGTCAATCAGAAAAAAGATGGGGGTCATTCCAGGTCATAATCAGCCTGAACGTTATTCTTTTTCTTACATAAAAGCCCAGGCTGCCTGCACTGTCTCTTGCCATCCCAATGTAGATAGCGAGATCAACGTAAAGGGGATTCTTTTGACCTCCCTGCTGTTTGATGGCTAGCTAGTCCAGGCTTTACCTACTAGCTGGTGACTTTGTGTAAATTATTTAAACTTTTTAAGGCTTAGTTTTCTCGTCTTTAAAATGGGACTAATTGATGATACTTTCCTTAAAGCACTGTTGGGAGAATTTGGTGAGGCAGTGAACAACAAAGAGCTTAGTCTAGGGTCTAGAACATGACAGACACTTGGTACATGTTAATTATTATTATGAAAACTAGGAAAACTACAGAAACTGTTAGAGGGATTGGGGAATATGGGAAATGGAAGCCAAATCTCAGAATTTCCCTCCAGCAACACTTAAAAAAAATGAATTAAAAATTGTAAACTCCAATAAGCAAGCAATCATTGATAGCAACTACATGAGGAAAGACATGTCCCGGTCCCATGAATGTTAATATTGATGGCTAAGAAAAGAGGATTCTGGAGTGGGATGGAGAGATGCAGCACAGCGAGGTTCCTCTTAAAGTAGATAAAAATCTCGATGTTTTTTTTTTTCCCCAAGAAGACCCCCATCTGGAGAGATGCAAAATGACTGGGCTTCTTTCCCCCTTTCCCTTTTCCATCTTGGGAGTAGTGGGAAAGCTTCAGGGATGTGAAATGGGAGACACTAGAGAGGGACGTGACCCCCCTCCAACAGAAATGAAGGCTTCAGGGCTACCTTCCTAATTACGGGGGAGATCCATGGCTCAGGCTCTTCCCCATGGTGATGGAGCACGTCCTCAAAGCAGATGGAGAAAACCCTGGGCCAGTCCACTTAGCAAACTTTGGAAGAGAAAGCAGAACCCAGCTACTCTAACCAAGAGTGTGTCTTGCCTGAGTTCAGCTCCCCCTCACCCCGCACCCTCCACCATCCCTCAGGACTCCAAAAAGTAGCCAGAAATGCTTTCCCCAAGCCTCAGTCAGGAGACCAAACCAACTGGTCTCAGGTGTGGCAAAAAGCGCCGAGAAGCACCGTCACTATATCAGTGCAAACAAGAAGTCCAGAACTCTTCAAAGGAAAGAAGATAAACAGAAAACACAGCAACTACACAAACGCGCTATAGCCAAGAGAGGAAAGTACCCAACTTAGAGGAAAAGGTACTCATGAAACAGAAGGGGATTCTCCACTAATGCTTCATATATAGAACAGCTTCGTAAATCCATAAATTCTAACTCTAAGGTACAAGAGAGAATAACAGAATGGGATAGAGATTGCAAAGCTACAGAAATAAATGGAGGACCCAAATCTTCACATACACTAAATAAATTAGAAAGAGCCAGCAAGGAACTGACACAGATGAACATAGACATAATTGAAATTACTGACACAGAGAACAGGCTTAATGAGGTAGAAGAAAAAGAGAAAGAGATTATAGCAATTAGAGCGGAGTTACTAGATATCCACTGAGATGGAGATGCTCCAATATGATCTTAACAGGTGTTGCCTGAGTTCAAGAACCCAGTGAAGGATAAAGAGAATGTCCTCAAAGATGGACCAGACAATGTCCCTGTGATGAAGAAAGGAATAATCCTGCAGATCAAAACAGCACAGGGTGTTCCAGGAAGATGTGATTATAAATACTCATTGCTGA
>RJWK010032104.1:0-23845 GCA_004363435.1 Platanista minor
CTCCGGACGCGCAGGCTCAGCGGCCATGGCTCACGGGCCCAGCCGCTCCGCGGCGTGTGGGATCTTCCCGGACCGGGGCACGAACCCGCGTCCCCTGCATCGGCAGGCGGACTCCCAACCACTGCGCCACCAGGGAAGCCGCTAAACTTCTTAATTGAATTTTCTAACAGGTAGCATGTAGTACTTCTGTAATTAAGCACACGTACATACTAATGTTAAGTTTTTGGTGTGATTATTTTATTATGGTTATGTATAATAAATGAGTCCTTATCTTTTAGAGATATGTACTGAAACGTTTAGAGACGAGATGAAATGTCTGGGATGTGCTTCAAAATTATCTGAATTGCAGGGGAAGTGGGTGGAGGTTTAGATGAAATGAGATTGGCCATAGGTTGTTAATTATTGAAGTTTGATTATTTGTGTTTGGGGGTTGATTATACTTCTGACCTCTACCTCAGTATATATTTGAACAAAACATGACGTAAAAGTGGAAGTCTCTCGTCACAGTCTAGCCGCTTAGCCCCACTTCCAGGTAACAGCTGCCAGCAGGTTGCTGTGTGGAAGAGGATGAAACACTTGGCTCCTATGCAGGCTCTGGCCTGCTCACAAGTTTCCTTTGGCCCTTACATTGCTTGAAAATATTCTGAATTAGTTGCCAACATATGTTGATCTTTCAAAAGAACCAGCTCTTGGTTTTATTATAGTATAGTACGGTTATCGATCTTACTGATTTTTGCTTTCGTATTTATTAAATACTTATTTTACATTCTTTAGTTTTATTTTTCTTCTCTGCCCTTCACACACTGACAGTTTCTGTTTCTTAAATAAATGTATCAAAGGCTATACGTGTTCCTCTGCTTGCCACTTTGGCTATATCCCATAGGTCTCTCATTATCACTTATTTGTAAATAACTTGCAAATTAGTATTTTCTTTAATCCAAGAATTATTTGAAGTGTGTGTATGTGTTTTAAAATTATGCACACACACAGACACACACGTAAAGTTAGCATAGTTGGTTATAAGCGTAAGCTTTGGGGCCAGACCGCCTGGGTATTATTCTTTCTTGGGCATTTACTGACTGTGACCTTGGGCTTTTCCCGTCTATAAAATTGAGGATAATGATAGGAATAATAGGAATAAATAATAATAATAGCCGTCAAGTTGTTGAGAAAATTGTTAGCTATTGCATTCCAAAAGTTTAAGAGAGCTAATGTTTATTGAGTGTTCACTATCTCTAGGCACATTTCTAAAGCATAATTTCTATATTCTAGGATTTACTATAATTTTTCTTTGTAGCTCAACGATTACTTTTTGTAGCATTCCATGTATATTTGAAAAGAACTTATCTCTTTGTTGTGCATGAAGTTCTGTATAAATCTAAGTCAAACTTGTTTATTATGTTGTTCAAAGCCTTTTCAAGGGTTGGAACTAGTGATTATTGGCTAAATCAGCCTGCACACCTGTGCTTCTGTACTGTTTTAGATGATCATTATTTTGTTAATTCTCATGTCTTTAATGGAGTACGTGCTCTGTCCAGTTCGCCACAGTCCCCACTATCATCACATCAGGTCACCTCGTTCATTTACTTCAGCTGCCTAGCTCTATAGACATTTCTGCTTGTGCCCTTGCCTTATAGTCATCTGATTGTCATTATTATTAGGTCTACTTTAGTTTTTAAGGAGATTGTTAGCGTCTCTTTCAGTGCTTCCTCACTGTGGTTTGTCACTTTCTCCTCGTATTTCTGTCAATTTTAGTTTTATGTATTTTGAAGCTATCTGGTTAGATGCATAAAGGTTCATGTTTCTCATTCCTTCTTGGTGTGGAGATAAGCTTGCCTTTATAAAACATGCTTTTTTTTATTGTGTTTGATATTTTTTGCCTTGGGTTCTTTTTTTCCTGATATTATTTCTGTGCCTGCTTTCCTTTTATTAACATTTGTTATATATGTGTGTGTGTATGTATGTGTGTATATATATATATATATATATATATATATATATATACACACACACATACACACACGTTTTGAGCTTACTTGTACTCTTTCTCTTCTAGGAAGATTTTGATACTGCTTATAAAAAAAAATGCCTAAAAGTAAGGTACAAAGGTCCGGGAATCTGGGCTGTGTGCGTGTGTTTCACGTATATTAACTCTCATGATGGCCATGACAGACGTTCAAATTTACATGGAGTTTCCTAGGATAAAGGACAAAAGGAAAACATGTCAAATGTTAGGACTCCTACTGTAGAGCGTTTGGCACTAAACCGCACAAGAAGGGCTCGCTGAGTAATGTGTTGGTGTCACGAACATCGATGTGGGCTGTGCTGAGATGTGGCTGACCTGGAGACAACCGGAGGACGTGGAGTTCCCAGGGGATGTATGGGTGCAACATCCGGGGAGTGACAGTGCTAGTGTCTGCGGTCCTCTGTCCAGGGCCATCTGGGCTCCCAGTTCCTTTGAGTTTCCTGCTTCGTCTTCTCTACGCGTAGTCAACTATACCGTGTTGATCACATCTACGTCCCAGGCAGGAAGAAGAGGGTGGGGTGAAGGTCAGAAGAGGTCTGCCAGCTGAGACTGCCCTTTGGACAAACTTTCCTGGAAGCCCCACGCAGCAACTTTTGCTTCTCCCTCATTGGCCAGGGGTGGGTCCTGTGGCCACACTTAGACCAGTCATTGGAAGATGATGGACGAGGGGGTGTGGCTGCGTGCCCGATTTCACGCGTGCCCGAAGGCCTAGGGAACACGAAGCCCAGACTTCTGGGGTGGAAGGGACCTCCTGGCAGCCTGTTCAGAGGCCTTGCGGATTCCACCTGTACACCCCTTGTAACAGGGACAGCTCTCTGAGCCCTCGGCCACGGTCAGCTACCACATGTCCTGGTATGTGACCTGGTACCACGTGGTCAGCTCTGACCCCTCGGGCAGGTTTCCCTTCCCTGTCCGGGCTTTATCTCCTGAGTGGGAAGTGAGCCTGCAGACGAGGTTGGCTCTGAGTTCTCCGGTGGCTGGCGATGGAAACCCTTGGACCTGCTGCTGAAGACACAGGCCGCTGGCTGCTTTGTTTGGCATCTCAGGGTGTCCCGAGGGTCCCATGGTAAAGGGATCAGAAGAGAAGATGGAGCTGAGATGGGGAATGCTGTCGGCAGGGGATCATCTCATGTGGCAGGAACAGGGGTGGGAGAGGTGAGCAGAGGAAGCTGCCGGCCGGGGTGGTGATGCTTTCCCTGGCTGCCTTCTTCTCACGCCTGGTGTCCAGACACCTGCTCTCCACTCCTCTGGCAGGGGGAGATGCTGGCAGGCCAGTGCCCTCATCTTATGTCTTGCTGGGCCCATCAGTGACCTTTACAAGGTGGGGTGTTAAGGGCTGTTGGTACCTTTTACTTGCTTCTTCCTATCCAGGGGGCATTGGCCATCAGCCAGGACCTTGTCCTGTCACTGTCCCCGCCCCCAGCCCCTGATGCCCCTGGCTGAAGTCCTGCCTCTCACCAGACCCAGGAGACCCAGCCATCGGAAATGTTCTGGGTTTTTTCCTTTGGGTTTTGTTTTCCAGCTCAGCCTCAGTCTTTTCTGGGCACACAGAGGAGCCCTCTCTAATTTTTGGCTTGCTCTGGGGATGACCTAAGCATTTGTTTTTAAAGGGCTGGCGGGGGGCCACGGGGCATTATGCAACACTGCACTGAGACCACATTACCCACTCGGCCTTGTCCCAATGCATGCATTTCTGCGATGGCTCAAGGCCTGTGCTGATATGCACAAAGCTGGCCACAGGCCATCAAATCAGATCGAGTCACTCCCCTGCTTCAAAGCTGTCGATGGCTCCCAGCTGCCTGCAGCGCACAGGCATTGCCCACCACGGCCCTTGGAGTCTGAGCTGTTGCCTACCACTCAGCGCCGTTCAGCACCGCACCCTGTGCCATGTAGACAGAGTCCCTAACCACTAAAGACCGCTCCTCTCTGGCTGGTTAGGTGTCCCTCCGGGGCCCCCGCCAGCTCAGCCCCTGTCACCCCGTGTCATGCCCAGCTCCTCCCAAGTCTGACTTCCTTCCCTGCCCCCTGCCTTCCCAGCAGGGACTGAGGCATTTGTCCACCAGTGTCTGGCACTGAGCAAGCCTTCGGAGAATGTTTGTTGAATGACTATAGGCATGGAAATGGAACAGCTTCCACAGGAGCTATATTTAATTGTTCTAGAATATTCTCCAAGTCTTTCAGAAAAGCAAATCCTTGAAAAACCACAGCCCGTGAATCTGAATGGCAGGTGTTTGCACGGAGTGGTGGGTAGTCCAGTTGGGAGGGCAGCCCCACTTTCCGTGGGAGTGGGGTTCTCCCTGCACCCCTCACCCTCCCGGCTCACTCAGGAGCCTGCTGATTTTGCTGTTTTTCCTCCAAATCCCAGGGTACCTGCAGGGCCTGGTCTGGTTCCCTTGGGGTTGCCGGGAGCTTTTGTATGAGCAGGCCATGGGAAGAAAGGGGGCCTCCTTCGTCCACCTGCGGCTGGGCCGCTTTTCCAGGTGGCTTGAGCCCCGAGTGTGGCTCTGACCACGGGCCAGGCAAGCTGCCAGTCAGTCAAATAAATTTCTCCACAGCGTCCCTCTGTGCACTGGTCCACGTGCAGACCTCTCTAAGTAGGGTGCTGGGTCCAGGCGTCCACTGCAGGTGGCCAGTGCCCCACCCCCTGACGTAGGATCAACCCACCACTGGCCTCACCACGGAAGCCTCTGGGACTCTAGTACCTTCCAGCAAAGGGAGCAGTCAGCCTGCTGTCCCCTGTGGTGCGGGGTGAGCTTCCTAAAGCCTGTGGCCCTTGTCCCGCCCCCGAACCCTCAGGGGCTCTGGGAAGTCTGCAGGGTCAAGTCCAAACCTCGGAGATGTGTGGACCTCCCCCGACGCCCTCCCCCATCTCTGCCAGCATCCTCTCTCCCTCACACTGTGGTCTGTGCCTCCTGCTTCCCACCTTTGCTCAGTCTGGTCCCTCTGGCCCACATCCTTCCAGGCTGCCCTGCTCTCTCTTCATCCAATGCGCATGTGTGAAGCAGCTTGTTAGTGAGAGGAGCCCTGCTCCGTGGTTGGAACCGCCGTGGACTCAGGCTTTGTCGGTGCTTGTCCTGGCCTTCTGCTTGAGCAGCTCAGTGTTTTCATATGCAAAATGGGTAGACCAGTGGCTGCTTCTGAGAGGTTTTCTGAGAATTAAGTAAGAGAAAGTGGATAAAGTGCTTGGCCTGGTACCTGGAGCGTGGTCTGTAATGGATGGACAGTGGATGCTGTGATGATGAGGTGCTGGACTCTGCCAGATGCGGTTGGCTCAGAGGTGAATGAAACAGACACGAAAGCCATATGTCTGCTCCGGGAGATAGTCGTTAAGCAAGTGAAGACACAAATCGGAAGCTCAAAGTCGTGGGATGTGCTGGGAAGGCCAAGAAGTGGGTGCTACGACAGTGAGTGCCGGCGACTAAACTCCGATTAGGTGGTCAGGGACAGCGTCCCCCGGAAGTGCCATTTAAACTGAGACTTGCCCAGGACGAGGGAACCACGTGGCATGTGCAAAGGCCCTGTGGCAGGAGAGGGACTGAAAGGAGGCTGGGGATGAGGCCAGAGCGAGTGCCCTGGGCTGGATGGGTGGGGCCTGGAAGAGTTGAGGGAGGTGGCAGCGCTCTGGAATTGAAGAATTGGGCCAGTGGGGCGCAAATCCTGGCTTAGCCATTTACTAGTGTGTGGCTTCCTTGCCCACGTTACTTAGCCTCTCTGCGCCCTCGTTTTCTCAGCTCCAGGATAGGGGTCGTGAGTGTCAACCTCAAAGGGCTGTGTGTAGATTCGGAGAGAGAGTACAAGTGCAAGCCCGGCACACAGTGAGAGCTCACCTAACTAACTTCCAGACGTTCTCTCGGCCAAATAAACCACTGCATGCACTTGAGTGCAAGGGGTTGCAAGGTGCACTTGAGAAGGACCTCTGGCTGCAGGGGAAGGGTGGGCTGCAGGGTGTGGAGGGGAGCGTGGGGAGCGGTGGGCTGCAGCCTTCATGCCTTCTGGGTGCAGAGGGTGGCTCTGGCTAGGGTGGTAGCCTCAGGGAAGGGGAGAGGCAGACCTGAGATGCTGAAGTTGCAAGAGGGCAGCTTCCTCCATGGGAAGCATCTCTCCCTTCTGCCCCTCCCCCCAGCCCCAGGACTGTCCCCGAGGTGGCCCTCAGTGCTGTCCAACTCTAGCCCCTTGGAGGTATGCAGGGCCCAGCTGGCCTCAGGAGCTGCCACTGCAGGCCCTGGACAAGGCCCTCGCTCTCATTCCTGAGGCCAGTGAAGCAGGAGGTAAGGGTGGGCAGCTGAAGGGGAATGGCTCCTTCCTGAAGCTGGGACCTGCCCTGCCCCCCGTGACACCCCTGCACGATTGGGCACTGGAACTTCCGGTCCCTCCACCTCTGCCGCTGCTGGCCCAGGACAGGTCAGGAGCCTGCACTGGGCTGGCCCTGGGCAGAGGCTGTGCCAGCCGGAAGAGTCTCTGCCAGCTCCTGCTGGCCTCGGGCATGACTCCCCACGTCCCCACAGGCATGGGTGGGCCCAGGTGGCTCGGAGGACAGGACCCAGGAGCCGCAGGCCCCCAGGCCATGTGCCCCAGGCTCACCCCGCCAGGGTCACTGCATCACTTGGTGAATAATAACAGCTGTGACATGGCTCAAAGCGAGGCTGAGAAAGAGCCTACGGCTGCAGGCGAAGTGTGGGTTCCAGGGCCAGAGCGGAGGTGGGAAGGTGGTGGGGCTGCGGCCTCTGTCCTTGTTTCATCCTTGTCCCCGTATCCTAAGTCAGTGCTTGCTTATTAACGAGTGAGTCCGCTTGGAGTCCTGCTCTGCCCCCAGGTGTGGAGCTGCTTCCCGGCTCTGGCTTCAACCTCCCCTTCTGTGAAGGAGAAAACTGGGCGTCTCTGAAAAGACCTGGGTTCAGATCCTGACCTGTGCCCTCACAGGCTGTGTGACCTTGGGCGAGTTCATTAACCTCTCTGAGCAGTTTTCGCATCTGTAAAATGGGACCGCCAGTGTGAGGACTAATGGAGAAAAGGCTGGTGCGTGGTAAGCTCTTGGTGACTTTGGCTGGCTCCTGCTGGCAGTCCCTCAGTCTTATCGAGGCATGTGTGTACCCAGAGATCCTGGGTTGAATGATCGCTACCTGTGTCAGTGAGGAATGGGTTGACTTCTTGTAAGTCTTGTAAAAATCTGACCACCGCAGCTTAACCAGTTTGGGATTTTCCCTAGAACAGGAAGTTTGGGTGTCAGCAGGCCAGCTCCTTGGGGAAGTCATCAAGGACCCGGGCCCTTCTGGCCCCCTCATCTTAGCGAGCAGCTTTACCCTTCCTCCTCGGTGGGAGGAAGGGGAGGAGTGAAGGCGGGTGTCTGTTGGGGCTGCCCTTGTGTGTCGGGGACACGGGCTCCCCCAGAGCCCTGCCTGGCAGGTGCTTCCACTGTCACTGGGCAGATCAGGGGCCCGTGCCCACCCCTGGTGTTTCTAGCTGGGCCCACGGCTGTTCCAAGTAAAACTGGGGTTCTCTCAGTGAGGAAAAAGGGGGTACTGTATGGAGTGGCCAACCCACGAGCAGGCCCCAAATTGAATGCTTACTACTCTGAAATGGGCTTAAAAAGAAAAAACCTGCAAATGCGTCAGGGGTAGTCTTTCAGGTCAGTGTAGACCTGGACCTCTGCAGTAGCCGCTGCGTCCCTGCCTCTGTGTGAATGTAACACAGGGTGTAGCCATGCCCCGTGAGGGAGGGTGCAGCTTTCTTGCCCACTTAATGCCTGGGGAGAGGCCGTTCATTGCTGCATCTTAGAGCAAGGCCCTGGGTCCAGAACGGGAGGCCATATGTCCCTAAAGGCCCAGTGATGGCCCTCAGCCTGGCCACAAAGCCCCCAAGCCAGCAGGCCCCAGACTCCCAAAGGGAATAGTGTCTGTGTGGCGTTGGAAGTGGCCGTGCAGCTGAACCAGTGACCTTCCCAACAGCGGGCTCGGATGCCCTTGCGGACACCACCGGACATCCCCAGGTATGTGAGGACCCTGCTCCCCGGAGCCTCATCCCAGCAGAGCTGGAGACCCGTGTGGAAGGGCCGAGCTGGCTGCGGACTAAGATACAGAGGCACTTTGAAGTGACGTGGAGAGGGGTGTCCGGAGAGCCCAGGTGAACATGGGGCAGTGGTTCCAGAGGGACAGAGACCTCGGGGCTCTCAGCCCACAGAGGGGAGGTGGGTTCAAATTCCGAATCCAAGAGGGGAGGCCCGAGAGGCATACCTGCCAGGAGAGACCTCTCCGCGACCCTGTGGAATCCTTCCACCTGAAAGAGGGGGGCCCACACTTGGGCGAAATCCCGCTTCCAGAACTTCCCAGGAGTTGTTGCGGCCCTGCAGAGCCTGGGGAGGAAGATTGGGCTCTCGAGTCCAGGAGGCTCCAGGCCAAGCAGGGGGGCAGCTGGGCGGCCCTGGGCTGGCCAGGGCGCTGGGCCTTCGGGCTGGGGTGCCAGGTAGTGCGCTGGACTTCGGAGCATCCTGCTTGTTTCTCTTCTTGTCAAGGGTTCCGACCCACTTTTTCCCCTTTGCTGAGTGCTCAGTGTTGAGAGGAATTATGTTCTCTCTTGACCCCGAGCTGTCTCTTGGGGTTTGAACAAACCAGCAGGCCAGGCGGGCTGGGTGATGAACACTTCTTGGCATTCGGGGTCACAGTAGCCTGCAGGAGCAGTGCTGTGCACAGAGCCACAGGCCCTGGGGTTAGGCAGGCCTGCTCGTGAGCCCAGCGCTGTCCCTCCTCCCTGGCGTGACCCAGTGTCTCGGCCTTGGTTTCCCCATCTGCCACATGGGGTTCGCACACCCAGAGGTGACAGGGAAAGCATCTGACATCCGGCACAGCTGCTGCAGGGCCCGCTGCCCAGCATCAGCCTTCAGCTGGTAGATACGAGGGATAGGGCAGTGGGGTACAGGATGGCAAGTGAGGGAGTGGCTGTCTCCCAGCTGGTGGGGAGAATGGCGGTGTCTCAGCAACGTGGGCTCCCTGTGTTGGTGAGAAGTGCTAGTGACATGTGTGCCCACCTCGCAAGGGATGGTGGCATCTGTGAGGCACCTCGTGCGCGGAGTGCAGTGTCCCTTTTGGTTCCCTTTGGTCTCCGGGGCCCTGGGATAGGTTCCTCCTTCTCAAGCCCAAGTAGGCTCCTGGGCAGGGAGGCCCACTCTCACGGGCCACCATCCCTCTCTGATGCCTCACTTCCGCTCAGCTGGGGGACAGTGTCTGTCCCTCTTGATTCCTTTGCCCTGAGTGCCCGGAATTTGCACTCAGCTGATCTGCGGGTGAGCAGGGGCCGGAGGGGGGACAAACACGATGCTGGCCTGCGTCTGGGGGAAGCATGTACATTCCGGGGCCCCACGGCCTGGCTTTTATCCAGTTCTTGCAACCTGCCTGCCATGGGCCGTGGACAAGTGACTTACCTCGGTTTTGGGAAGGGTAAAGTGAGCATGTACTTGGGAAGAGCTTAGGACGGTGCCTGACATGGGGCTGATCCAAAGTCATTGCTTACGCTTGGAGACTCAGGCACAAGCTAAGACTGGAAGGCCCTCTGGGAACAAACTTCTTATTTTCCAGGTGATCCTATTCTGAGGAATTCTGCTGTCTTCATCAGGCAAAATTTATGGTTGCCCACTCTGCACCAACCCCAGCTAGGGAAATGGAAATGAGGAAGTGACAGGTTGTACCTTGGTCATAGACCAGGGTGGGAGACAGACAAGAGCCTGGCTAGTGGTGGTGCAGAGGACCGAGGGCCAGGAGGGGACTTGAGGAGGGAGCCACCACTGGACATCTTCGTTGTTGGAGAGGAGTCGGGGCTGTGTATTCGTCAGCATAGGCTGACTGCTGTAACAGACACCCCCAGGTCGCAGTGACTTAGCACAATACAAGTTTATTTCGCTCAAGTTAATACAGGTTAGAGACTCTGCTCCACCAGGTCACTCAGGGCCCCAGGCTTCTTCCATCTTGTGACTGTGCCTTCTTCTAGGTCATTGGAGTGCTCTCCGTTCCGCTAGCCAGTGGGGAGGGAGAGCTTGGAGGTGTGTGCAGAGACAGACCTGGAATTGGTGTGTTTCATGCCTACCCACATCCCATTGGCCAGCACACAGTCATGTGATTCTGCCTAGCTGCAAAGAAGTCTGGGAGATGTAGTCCAGCTGTGTGCCCGGAAGGAAGTGTGTGAGGTTTGCCAGCTTTGGCGAACACCAGCGGGTCTGTCCCAAGAGGCTTCTGGGAGAAGCTGAGGCTGGCCCGGGCTGTGGAAGATGCCTGGGAGTAGGGAGGGGAGACAGGCCCTCCAGGCAGGGGGGCAGCTTGGGTGAGGGCTGAGAGAGCCCAGCACATTTGGGGGAGACAGGAAGCCCAGGGGATGGGGTGCGTGGAAAGGTGTGCAGGGGATCGTGGGATGTCTCCCCTCATCCCCCAGTCCCCGAGGGTTTTGGTGTTCGTTTCCAGTTGAGGCAGTGCCTGTGCCCCGAGCACGCCCCACCGTGAACATTATTACCTCATTCAGTCCTTCCACCTCTGCTCCCTTTGGGGCTGGTGGACACCCAGGGCTCCGGGAGATGAAGTAATTTTCCTATAGCTCACTCAGACAAATAGCGTGGAGCCAGGATTTGAATCCCAGTATGTCTGACTCCGTGGCCAGTGCTGTTTCTGGTGTTCCACACCGCATCTGTGTCACCGGGCCAGGAGTGCATGTGAGCACCCAGCGTGGGGAAGCCTCTGGGGGGAGGAAGAGTGCGTCTCTGCGCTGACACGCCAGGGGACATGGCCCTTGGGTGTGGCGTTCAGGGACGCATGTTCCGTGCACAAGGGCCTCTGAAGGCCCCACCCTGTGCTGAATCCCCATCTGCTGCTTGGCCTCAGGGCCACCGGGTGTCTGAGCTCTTGTGACCCTGACCGCATGGGTCCCGTCACAGTGTCGTTATTCCCATAAACATGTCGGCAAACGAGGAGGGCCTCAAGCAGAGCAGAAGTGGGGGAGGCACAGGTTTCTGGGCAGAGCTGGGCGCTGGGGCATGAGGTCCTGGATTCGAGTCCTGCCTCCCTGCTCCATAGCTGTGTGCTTTGTATGAGAAAGAGTGTCAGGCTCCTCATCTGTGAAATGGGAGTGCCGGGTCCCCTGCCTCACAGACATAGTGCTGGGGGCACTGCTGTCTGTCCACCTGGCCCTTGGCACCCTGTCTTGGTCAGCTCAGTGACCATAACAAAATGCCTCAAGCTGGGTGGCTTAAACAACAGAAATGTATTTCTCACAGCTCTGCAGGCTGGGAAGTCTGAGATCAAGGTGCCAGCCTGGTTGGAACCAGTGAGGGCCCCCTTCCTGGTTTGCAGATGGCCGCCTCCTCGCTGTAGCCTTCTGTGTTGGAGAGAGAGAGCTCTGGTCCCTTCCTCTTCCTATAAGGACATGAATCCCATCGTGGGGCTCCACCCCCATGACCCCATCTATAATCAGCTACCTCTCAAAGGCCCCACCTCCCTCCAAATACCATTGCATTGGGTGTTAGGGTTTCAACATATGGACACTGGGGAGACACAAACATTCAGTGCGTAACACACCCCAAACGGGCCATGGGAGACAAGCTTGGGGTTTTGTCTCCCTAGTGGGCACAGGGGTCTAGAGCTGGAAGGATCCAGAGACAGCCCAGACAGCTGAGGCGGCAGGGAGGGCAGAGCTGCCTTGGGCTGGAGCAGTGGGGCCCAGCTTTGGGAGGAGGGCGCCCCAAGTCCAGCCTTGGAGGAAGCCGGGGCACTGGGTGGGCTATGCACTCAGTGTAATGCTGGAATGGGTTCTTTTCTCTCTGTGGGACCCTGAGGTCCCACCACCGCAGAAGGAAATGGGAGGCTGGGCCGCCTCCTGGGTGCTATCTTCACAACCTGCAGAGGTGTTTAGCCCGCTGTTCCAAACATGGACGGCCGGCGTTTCGCTTGTCTCCACGAGTTCTCTCTCCAGCCTGTGTTTGCCAGCTCTGCGGCCCAGGTGAGCTCCGGAAGCTCTCGTAACCCGACTGTCCCCACCTGAAAAGTGGGCTACTGGCATTTAGCAGGTCAGATTATCAGGGCTGTCAAGTGAGACATTGACTGTCGAGGTGATCGGTGGAATGTTTGGCGTCCCCGCTGCTCAGCTGGCATCGGCCAGGTCCTGCTAAGGTGCCCCTCCTGATTGCTGGCACAGGTCTGGCGGGGTTTTCTTTCTTCTTTGTAGCAGCTTTATTGAGATATACAGTTCATAGACCGTACAATTTCCTCATTCAAGGTGTATAGTTCCATGGTTTTCAGCATATTTACAGATTGTGCAACTGTCCATGGTCACTTTTAGAGCCACTCATCACCTCAGAAAGAAACCCTGTGCCCTTTAACCATCACCCCGTCCCCCTTCCACCAGCTCGAAGCAACCGCTGATCGCCTTGCTGCCTCTTTCAGGCAAGGCTTTGAGCTCGTGTCTGCTGGGTGTTGGTTTGGCCGCTCAGGGGGGATTAGGTCCTGAAGCCGAGGACCCAGGGCTTCCTCGTTGTCACTTTCTGGGCCCACACCCCATTCTGCAGGGGGTGAGGTGGGGACTCTGTGGCTGGACCCATGGCTGTTTATTTCTCCCTCTTGTGTCCCCCCGCTGGACTGGCCTCTGCCCACCTCTCCCACCCTGTGGGGCCTGACACCTTGCCTCGTGGGAGGTGGTGCTGGGGAGCTGGGCTCAGGGAGGAGCTGTGAAGGTCCTGCGGGCTTGGGCAGCTTCTCCTGTGGCCCGTCCCAGTCCACACGTTCTAGGCTGTTGCTGGAGCCCCAAGCTCCTAACTCACCCTGTCCCTGGAGAAGACACAGGACTGGAAAGGGGGCTGGGCCCTCTGCCCCCGAGGTGTGCCGTGTCCCAGAGCGCCTGAGCCCACCTGCCCCATGTCCATACTCCTCCGGAGGCAGCCCTCAGGCGTGGGGCAGTTGCCATGGGAATTGTGTATTGGGATCTATTTTGAGACCATTTTGTAGCATGATTTTTATTACTGCCTGGTGTTGGCTGTTGGTTTTTCTGTGTTTTTCCCAAGTGAGCGGGTTTTGACTGGCCACTAGGTTGGGCTGGGTTTGTTTCTGGCTGTGGCATCGCCCAGAGCACGGTCTGAGCAATCAGTAACAGTGGGGCAGGGGCCTTGCGAGGACCCCCATCAGAGGACGTGACGTGGCGTCCCTCCCCCAGCCTCTGGCCAGCCGGGGCATCAGTGGGTGGGGCCCGTGCCGTGTGGGACAGATGCGGAACCCAGGAGGGTGTCACCCCCGGAGCTCTGGGAATTTGATGAGAGGCTGGGGGTGAGAGACTGGCTATGGCCGGCCGGTACTGTGATGAGTGGCTGACGTTCACGGGAGTGCCAGCTGCGGCCTGGCCTGATGCGGGGTCTCGCCCACTGTTGGCTCCCGGGGCCCCCGGCCTCCCCTGCATGGCATTCATCATGCATCAGAGCTTGAACTGTGAGCTGAGAGTGTATTCACTCAACGTCTGCCTCTCCTGCTGGGCTGCAGGCCCCAAGGGGAAAGCCGGGGGTCCCGCCAGCCCCGCGGCATGCCTAGCACAAGGGAGCCGTGAATAAATACTTGTGAATAAGAGAATGGATGAAGAGAGGCCTCAGGAAGGGGCTCGATGCTGGCCAAGCCTCTTGCCTGCGGGAGCTTCTGGCGGCATGTCACCTCCCCTGGGCAGGCTTCGGGGTCCTGCCGCTGGGGCTACAGAGCAAAGACCTGAGGACGTCAGTCAGCCAGAGGGCGTCCGGGAGGGTGACCCTTAGGAGGGATGAGCCAGGAAAGGGAGGGAGGGAGGTGCTGACCATGGAGAGCCTGTCTTTGAGGTCAGGCCACCTGGATCCCAGACATTCTCTGCACATGGGCTCTCTTTGCTGCCTCTGGTTCCAGGAGGGGCCTGGCAGGTGACCTGCCTGCACGCATGCAGGCCAGCTGCTGCTCTTATCTGGATATTCTCTTACTGATGTTGTGATTAAAGCAGACATGGATCCAGGAAGGAAGCCCATGGGATGAGCAGGGGACACTCCCACGCCTGCTCCATGTGGCTGGGTGGGGGCCGGGGTCAAGGTGATGCGGCCACAGTGCCCCTGCTCGGTGATGGGGACGTCCCCGGGGTCATCATCCGATCCCGGAGCTGGGAAGACTCTCAGTGGGAGGTCAGGCCGCCCAAACGTGTCCTGTTGCGGTGTTTCTAACTTTAAAAAGCAAAACATTGTAACCAGGTCAGCAATACATGATCATTGTAAGCAACGTTAGAAAGTACAGGTGAGGCAAAAGATCTGATTTCCTACCCGCTGAATCTACGTTTTCTAGTGTATTGGTCCACCCTTTTCAAATACATATGCAGCCGGCGTCTGTTTCCTGTTCTTACTCTTATTTTTATTTATTTTGCAAGAAAACAGGATTGTACTACACTGACTTTCCTGGACCTTTGGCGTTTGCCATTTAGTGTATCCAGAACCTACTCTCATGGACGTAAGTATAATAGTGGACATCTCTAGCCCTGCTTTACTGGTTCATCTGTGCGGTGGAATCTTAATAAGCCGTAATGAACTGCTCTCCGGTGTTAGAGGTTCGGATCCTTTCAAGTTTTGCTGTTATAAGGAACGCTGTGATGACTGTCTTGTTCACGGTCCTTTGTACACTTGTCCAGTTGTCCCCTTAGGATGCAGTCCTGTCAGTTCAATTGCAGTGTCATCATCTACAACCCATTCTGCTCCATCCTCACAAAAGCTGCCTGGGTTGTGAAGGTGGAGCCTGTGCTGGGGGGGGTGGTCCTTGCTGGAGGGCTTGGACGGCGGCTGACATGTGGGGCTCTGCACCGTGCGGGACACCCCTCCCCCTCCCCCGGAGCTGCTAAGCCCTCTTTGCTTACACGGCAATCATGCACGTGACCAAGAGCCTCAGGCTTCTCATCTTTGCAACGGGGATAACGCAGTTCACCTCTCTGGATCTTCCTCTAGGTGAAATCTCATGGTACCGGGTCCCTCGTGGTGTCGGGCACTGGCCTTTCTAAGGAAATGCGTGGATGGTGCCTCTGGCTGGGTGGCATCTGGGTCTTCATTCTCTCCATGCCCGGGCAGGGCGAGGTCGCAGCAGAGCCGCACACGTCAGCAGGACGTGGTTCTGGGGATCGATTTTACAAAGGGGCAGCGTTTTGTAGGGATGACAGAGCGGGGGTAGACATGAATGGGGGGGTGGGGAGGGAGCCAGTGTCCTCCTCTGCCACTTTCAGGGCCCCTTGAGTCTCCTGCAGGTCGTTTAGGGAGGAGAGGAAATGGGGTCCAGGTGAGTGATTGGCGTAATTGCTAAAAAATTGTTCCGGTGTGGTGGGTCAGAGGCGTCAGACTGAGGGATGTGGTGTGTCTGGGGTCTCTGAGCAGCCCCCGTTCGTGAGGGAATGGTGGGCTGGGGGTTGTCCTGACGAGGGCTTCATCTGTTAGCCTAGCGATTCCCGAAGAGGGGGAGGGTGTCGAGGCAGGTGGGATGTGTCCCGCAGGCGCCAGGGCTCTGTGGCTCCCACGCTCCCTCGGCCTCCCCAGCCCGTGGCTGGCGGCCTTTCACGTGATCCCTACCCCGTCGTGAGCCTGTCTTTGGGTCCTACCTTGCCCAGAACCCAGGAAGGGGGCTCTGGGCACCAGTGGACGTTCTTGTGCCTGAGAAGGCAGTTCAGCTATGATTTGGGGGGCCAGAACTGTTTTCAGTTGGTGCCAGTTGCAGCCCTGCCTTGGGGGAGGGGTGTAAGGCAGCTTCGAGGTGATGCTGGGCGGAGGCCAGGGACCCAGGCCCGTGTCGCCTGCCTCGGTCAGTCTGCGTGCTGCTGCTGCTCCTTCTTGGACCCGGACTGAATCCTTGTCCCGCTCAGGTTACGGCGCACCAGGGAGGCCACCAGGAGGGCTGCAGTCAGAGACGCAGAGGGACGTTGAGGGCGATGGAGGAGGCGCTTGTGTTGGCTCCGGGCAGGGGGATGAGTGGGGAGGGGCCGTGAAGGGTCCCTAAGGGAGTGGTTTCCCTGAACAGCTGCTCACAGGTCGCCTGGGCCTTGGTGAAAAATCCTTTTAATGGAGGTTCCGGAACGGAGCCAGTGTCTCAGGATCCAAGCAGGTGGGGCGCAGGCTGAATTTGGTCACGTCGTCTCCCTGGGTGACACCTCCAGAGCTCTCTGCCTCCCGGCTCCCTTCGGGGCTGTGGAGCCGGAGAGGTTACGTTAGGATCGTGCTCAGGGCCCCATGGCCATTGACTCCCGCCCGGCGCCACCTGCCACCCCGCGTGATCCAGAGGTGGTGCTGTCCCCACGCCCCCTACCCCAGCCCAGGCTCCTGAGGAGGAACCCGGTGGCCCAGGTGGCTGCCGCGGGTTGGCATCGGGACCGCCTCGGCTGGTGCATTGTCCAGCGGGCGTGTGTGGCCCATCAGCCTGGCGCAGGCATGGGTGGTGGCACGTGATGGGCAGGAGGGCTGCCGGCCCCGTGGGGCCTCTTTGTTTTATCCACAGGTCCGGGCTGGCGTGGGGAGAGCAAGGGTCTGAGTGCTGGCTGGTCTCGGCCACCCCCTAGCTGGGTGGCCTTGTGGGCAGGACCCTCTGTGGGTCCTTGGTGTTGTCTGCAGGGAATGGGCGGGCTAGCCGGTGGCTCGTGAGACTGCAGGCTGAGAGGGGTGAGGGACACGTTTTACCCTGTGGCTCAGCGCCTGTCCGCCCGCCCGCCCCCCTCTCTCCTGGAAAACTGACAGTTCCGTGAAGCAGGGAGGACGGTGCCACCCAAGCTGCGCTGGGTGCTTCTGGTGCTGCCTCTCTCCCCCTTCCCTCCCCGTCTGCCCTCTCCTCTCCCTGCCCCTCTCATCTCTTCTGTCTCTTCATTTCTTTTCCATGATCAGAAAATTATGAGGATCGCAACCACGAAATCGATTCTCTGTCCACTGCCGTTGTCTGTCGGTCTCTGGTACAGGCTCTGCTGAGCCAGGCCTCTCCCCACCCTGCCCCTCTCCCCTTCTGGATGCCCACGGAGACCCCAGCAGAACTGGGAAGACGTCCTAAAGATAGGACCTTTATTAGTTTATTTTTTTAAGTCAGTGGACACTCCCTAGGGGCAGCATCTGAAGGGAGCAGGCTCTCTCCAAGGTCCTGGCTTGACTTTGGAGTCAGGCTGCTCTGAACGCTTAGCACAGAACCTTGCACGAGCCCCTTGGCCTTGGAGGCCTCGGCTTTTCCCAGTTGTGGGGTGTGTATGGGGGCCCCGGCCTCTGGGGTCCTGGCCAGGATTCAGAGAGAGAACACATGTCCCACACGGGGCACAGTGTGGCCCTCATTCTGGGAGCTTCCATCACCCTTGGCTGGGCTCCTCCCCCACCTCTGGCCTCTGACTCCCCCCCCTGTAGGACGGAGAGCCGAGTCCTAGTGAGAGGCTGCACAGCTGGACCCCAACCGTGTCTCCTCGCCTGTCGCCTGACCCGTTGGAGACCTTTCAGAAGCTGTGGCGTGTTGCTGGTGTGGACAGGTTGCATAGAGGTGTTTTAAGGTTTGGAGGTTGGTGTTCCGTCGGTGGATGCTTCCCCCTCTGCTGTAGATTCGTCGTGTCTGAAAGTCCTCGGTCTCCGCATCAGCAGTGTGGGAACCATCGCATGCCGGGTGTGTGTGCTGTGTTCTCTCTCATGTCGCAGGGCTGCTTGTGGAACGTAGGCCTGAGGCCTGACTCCCTTCTCACTCAGGCACCTCTGCGGCTGTGTGGCCTTGGCCCGAGCCAGGCCCCATGTCCCCACTGGGCCCTCGACCACTGAGCCGTCGGGTGCTGGGCGGGTGAGTGTTGCGCCAGCCTCAGATGCAGCCACAGTGATGCTGCCGTGGATGGAGGTGGGGGGCCTTTGCTCAAGGGCGAGACCCAGCCCTCCAGGCCAGGGCAAGGCCACGGGCATCAACGCCCAAGGAGGCACGTGGCTGAAGGTCGAAAAACAGGTGGAGGAAACCTGAGGGGGAAGAAATAAAAACCACACTGCACGTTGGTGAAGAAGTGGTAGGCTTTCAGGTATCAGATACAGTTTGATGTGGATCTGGACTTTTCTGTGGAGCCTTTTCAGACAGCAGGCATTTGAGCACCTGCTGTATGCAATGCTGCTGTGGCTCAGAGCACAGACTCGGGCCGGCTGCCGGGTTCAGGGGCTGGCTGTGCCGCTCATCGGCCTCCAGAGCTGGCTGATGAATGGGGCCTCCCTTGCATCAGTTTCCTCATCCGTAAAATGGGATGATCCAGCTGGTAGAGGTTGCCAGCGAGGAGCTGACCCACTCAAACCTGCTAACACCCAAGAGGTAGGTACTCATGTGTATATCTTTATTTCTCACTTCATAGAAAGGGCGTATAGCAGGGCTTAAGATACTATTTATTGCATGTTGTTTTAACCACCCTGCACAACGGGGTTTATTCCCATTTTACAGGTAGGGAAACCAAGGCTCAGGAATATTAGGAACTTGCCTCTGGTCACCCAGGCAGTACTTGGTAAAAGCAGGATTTGCACCTCTATTCCTATCAGTTACTGTTATTGGCCTCCAGTTTTCTCCGCTCTAGACTAGGGATGCCTAACTGCCACATGATGCACGGCTGGTAGCCAGGTAGCTGGGATCAGATCCCAGATGGATCCCCGGTTCTTCCCTTGCAAGATTCAGCTTTGGGTTACGACCACTTAGTGCATCCCAGGTGTGGTGGTGATGGGGTAGAACGTGGGCATTGATGAGCTTAGCTCCGATGAGATGGGGTAGAGCCGAAATCCTCCCACTCGGCCGTGCTCAGTGTTGTCTGGGGCCAGCAGCGCTGGCCTCACTGGCAGCCGGGCGGACAGGTGAGTCTCAGCCAGACCTTCGGCATCCAAGGCTGCCTTCTGATGAGACCCCCGCCCCCTGCCCCGCCAGGGGACTGTGTACGTTCAAGTTCGAGAAGCCTGGTCTGGATGGCGGGCTGGGCGTCATCCTGCCTCGGCTGCTCTGGAGTCCATCCTGGGGTAGTGCCCCTCACCCCCCTTTGCGCCTCTTCGTCCCATTTCACAAAAGGGGAAGTTGTTAGGGGAGGGGTGAGGGGAAGGAGCCAAGCTCCGGGGGACCTCCGGTGAACTGTTCCAGGAGGGGCGGGCGCCTGGCAGTTGCAGAATGTGCCCCTCTCCCAGAAACGTCCACACACCTGTGAATATGTTACCTTGCACAGCAGGGAGAATTAAGGCAGCAGGTGGAGCCGAGGTTGCTAGCCAGCTGACCCTGAGACGGGAGAGTGTCCTGGATTGTCCAGGGCCCGGTGTAATCACAGGGTCCTTGAAAGAGCGAGACAGAGGCCCAGAGTCACAGACGGCACGTCGTGATGAGAGCAGAGGTGAGAGAGGGAGAGATGGGGAGAGGCTTAGGAAAGTGGAGGAAGGGGCCATGGCATCCGACAGCCTCCAGAAGGAGTGCAGTCCTGCTGATGCCTTGGCTTTAGTCTGATGAGACACTGGTCAGCATCTGACCTCTCAAACTGCAAACAAATAAATTTGTGCCGTTTTAAGCCACCAAGTTTGTGGCAATCCGTTATAGCCACTGTAAGAAGCCGATATACAGAGCAGATGTCGTCCTGATTACTTTGTTGTTGTTGTTTTTTAAATTTTATTGAAGTGTAGTTGATTTACAGTGTTGTGTTAATTTCTGCTGTTCAGCAAAGTGATTCAGTTATACATATATATACATTCTTTTTCATATTCTTTTCCATCATGGCTTATCCCAGGATACTGACTATGGTTCCCTGCGCTCTACAGTAGGACCTTGTTGTTTATCCACCCTCTATATAATAGTTTGCGTCGGCCTGAGTACTTTGTGTAGAACTGCGCTGGTACTGGGGTCTACCCTTCCTTGTTTTGGGAAGGAAACATCCTCCAAATCCCTCAGCTAGAACTGCCGAAGACCCCTGGGCGTGGGGAGGCGGGGGCCAGCCTGGTGAGAAGCTGGGGGCAGGGGAGCTTCCTTTTAAACTCCTCACACCGAGGGGTCACCCCACCCACGCTGGCTCCCAACCTGTTGCCGTGGTGCCCCATCCCTGTGGTCCACTCCCGGCCTGCGGTTGGTCCCCTGGCCCCCTCTCCTCCCACTGCGCCAGCAAGGCCGTGCCCAGCCACGTCCAGCTCAGCGTAGGCCCTCGTGAGATATTGAGTTGCTGGAACAATGGTGGCCAGTTACGGCCACCCGGGCTTGACCCTTCCTCAAGGCCAGGAGCAGCTGGGTTGGGTGAGCAGGGGCTAGGGTGGTGGTGGTGGGGCACTGGCCGAGGCCTTAAGCCAGATGTGTGCGCACAGCCCCCTGGGCCTGCCTTAGTTGGAGACTCAGGGTAAGGCCATCCCTGACCGCGTGCCTGTCTCACTCGGCCACACCTGTGTCTTTGGCCCCTCTGAGTCCTCCTCCTGGCTTCACTTGCTGAGCCCTGGGCAGGGAGGGGGGACCACCGGCCTCCCCACTCGCCCCTTCCTGCCCACAGTGGAAACTCAGGAGCCAAGGGACTGGGGGAGGCCCTGGGCTGGCCCAAAGAGGGAAGGACACCAGACAGGCCCACAGGGAGTGGGACAGCTCCGTGGTCCGGAGCCCCAGCAGTGGGGAGAGAGGGGGCTCAGAGCACAGCAGGCCCTGGGCCGGAGCTGGAGGAGGGCAAAGCCGCCCGCCCAGGCCAGCGCTGTCCAATCCTGAGCCCCTGGTAGCCTCAGCTGGGATGTTCCAGACACCGTGTCCACCCTGCCACTTGGGCAGTGAGGAATTACAAGGCGATTGTCATGGCAACGGGGAAGCAGGGTCTGGGGGGCTTCCAGACGGCTGGAGTCTGCGGGCTCAGCCTGCCTGGGCGGTGGGGCCCAGTCCTCGGTCCCAAGGAAGACCTGGGGAGCTGGGCTATCGCCACTCTGAGGCTCAGTTTCCCCACGAAGGAAAGCGGCTGTGCCTACGTCTGGGCGTGCCTGGCAGGCCTGGGTGCTGAGGCAGCAGCCTGGTGGGGGGACTTCTGCTGAGCCCTAGTTCTGCAAAGGGCAAGTCTAACCTGTGTGCCTCAGTTTCCTTATCTGCAAAATGGGAGTGCTGTTAGCAGTCATCCTCATAATTGCCCCACCTGGTGCCTCCAGCAGCTCCCACCTTGCCCGGGTGTTGGCTCCTCCGTCCTTCCAGTCGTTCAGGCTAGAAACCTCGGCTCCGTTCAACCCAACACCCAGGCTTGTGGCCTACTTGCGGAAGCGACCCAGCATCCAGCCCTCCTCCTGTCACCTTGGCCACACCCTGGACAGGCCACTGATGCTAGCCTGGCCTCCCGTCACCCTGCAGCTGCCCTCCTGGCCCTTCCATCCCCCACACCACAGCTAGACTGAGGGAGATCCGCTAAAGACGGGGTCTGATTGCATGGTTCCGGCTTCCATTTGGAAGGAGATGGAAACTTCTGGAAGGTTTGAGTCAAGTCCTCACAGTGGACCACAAGGCCTTAGGTCCCCTGCCCCACCTTGTACTCCCCCCAGGAAGCAGGAGGAGAGCAGGAATTCGGTCACCCTGCTCCCTGGCACTTCCTCTTCCTCCAGCAGAGATGCTGTCCCCTTGGACACCTCTACGTCCTCCGAGATCTGCTCAAAGCCCACCTGGCTGCCTGGCCGCGCTCTCTCCTAGCCCTGACACCCCTCCTGTGTTATCACCTGTGCCCTGGCCCTGCCTCACTCTGTCTCACAAACTAAATGGTCACTCACCTCCCCTCCTCAGGGAGCTTACATTCCAGTGGGAGAGAGGCTGTCCCCAACTCACTGTCCTCAGTGGCTAGAGCAGGGCTGGCACATAGTAGGAGCTCAGGGCATGTCTGTGGCGTGAGTGGTCCCCGCTGTGTGGCTGGAGGCCCGGGCATGCTCTGTCGTCCACCGCCCTCGGCCCTGGCTCTGCCACGTTCTAAGTGGGGCCCCAGGAAAGTTATTTGGAGCTGAGCATTTTCATTGCATTTCTACCAAAGATGCATGGAAGGTGCTGGTGCTTGTTGGGAGCTGGGGGTTGACGATGCCTCCCCGGCAGTGGGGCAGCAATGGGGGTTTTGAAGCTGAGGGAACTGGGTTCCTTTTACTGACTGGCTCTGAGACCTCCTTAGGCAGATGGCTTGACCTCTCTAAGCCTTAGTTTTTCCATCTGGAGTATGGGGATGGTCATAGACACAGAAAGTCTCAAAACAGCCTGGGTGCGAGCGACTGTCTCGCGCGCTAAGCCCCTTAATGGCAAGCAGCATGTATCATTGATAATCAATAAACGTCTGTTAACTGAATGAAAAATATATCCAATATGTAGGTTTTACCCAGTCATTTTTGTGCTTTATATGAAGGAGTTGGGTCATAATAGCCCCATTCTTCCTTGTCAGTCGTTATTACCGAGTGATTGCTACCTGCGATTTGGTGGTCTAAGTGCTTTTTAGTGATTCTCACATTTCATCAATATAATAATATTACAGAGGGGCTAAGGCTCAGTTTTACTGCTAACACTAGCACCTTCAGAAATGTGTTACTCGCCCAGGCTCACATAAAAATAAATAAAACCGCTCTGACCAGCTATTCGATCCAGTAGGTAATATTGACACATTTCCATAGTTCAGATATTAAGCCAAGATACGAAGGTGTTCATTGAAATAACTCACTCCCATCCTGTTCTTTTCATCCCATCTGCATCTGTTTTTCCATGTTCTTACTAATAAAGTAGGAATCACTTTTATTAATATCTTGTGTTTCTGATGGAGACACAAATATCTATTATCATCCCCCCTTTCTTACACAAAAGGCAGCATCTCCATCACTGTTCTGTCTCTTGCTTTCTCATAATACTAAATCCCAGAGATCTTTGCGTACCAGTACGTAACTTCCTCTTTCTTTTTTTTTTTTTTTTTTTTTTGACATAGGCGTACTATTCCATTTTGCGAGTGTACCAGAATTCAGTGAGGCCTCTACTAATTGATGTTCTATTCCCGATAGAAAAGGATTGGAAACAACTCGTGAATGAATAACTTTTTACCAACATCATTTCATACGTATGCAGGTGTGCCTTGAGGATAAATGTGCGGAAGTGGAATTGCAAATGCATTTGTAAACTTGGTATAGATGTAGAAATTCCCCTCCACGGGGTTGTACTATTGTGCCTGCCCACCAGCAACCTATTAGTGGGAAATGGTAGCTTGGTGTAGCTTGAGCGTGAGGTTGAGTATCTTTTCCTATGTTGAGTGGTTATTTGTGGGGTTTTTTTTTTCCTCAGGAAATTGTCTGTTCATGTCATTTGCCCAGGCTCTCAGTTTTGACCCCCACCCCCTGCCAGGTTCAAATTCCAGCTCTCTAGAACTTGAGAAGAAATAAGGGAATAATAATAAAAAGAGGAGGGGGAACCTTTGAGAAACAGGCCCCCAGGGAAGGGGGCCACTCTCTCCCCTTGCTGATCACTTGGCCACTGCTGTTGGATAGGCAGCAGGCGGGTGCCTCGAACCTGGCACCGGGGTCAGGTCTGAGCTTCCAGGGGCTTGGGGCCCAGTGCCAGAGGGTAGGACAGGGCAGCATTCTCCATTTTTAATCAATGTGTCTGAGGCAGAGAGCAAAGAGGAGAGAAACCCAGCCTGCGCCCTCCATCCTAGGCATGAGCTTTGCTTCAGAAATTTGAAGGGGACCAGTAAGGAAAACCTAGCCTGCAGCTGTGTCCCTAGGAGGCGGGGGGCCTTGAGCCAGTCCCCTGTGACAGTCAGGGCCCCTATACACATGGGGTGCCTTGGGGCACAAGCACTTTCTGGCCTATGAACTCATTTGGTACCCACAGGGCCCCCAGTGGCTTTGCACGTGCTGTT
>RJWK010032105.1:0-23837 GCA_004363435.1 Platanista minor
CCCCTCTGTTCTCTCTCTCCCTCTCTCCCTCTGTTCTCTCTCTGCTCTTCTCCATTACCTGTGTTACAACCTCATCCCTGCTTACGTTTCATGCAGCCCCATGCCACCATCACTCAGGTTCCCTCAGGACTGACCTTTTTCATGCCAACAACTTAAAAGTGTTATTTTTCCAGTAAATGTACTGACTTTCCTAACGTAATATATTCTCACTTCCCTACATTATTTGGTATCCCTTTCAGCACCCATTTTTTAAAAAATGGAATATGTTAAGGAGAATAATACTTGACATTATGATTTTTGTTATTGGCCACACAATATTAAATAAATATGCAGTATTTGCTTCTATTCCTCACCAGTATACAGAGGTCTTATTACAGTTCCTCAGGACATGTTGACTCTTATATGTCCTTAGAAGAAACATTAGGAATGTTCATTTCTCTCATCCAGTGCCCTCACTTCTCAGGCTTTGTCATGTATCAAATATTTTCCTTTGCCAAGTAAGGATTGGTCAGCAGCTAATCTAGCAGTGAGTAAACATATATCTCCACTTCTTAAAAGCAGTTAGCCCCATGATAAAAATGAGCAGCTCTCTAACAGTAAGGCCATACACCTGAGGAAATCATGTATATAAAGTATTAAAAATAATTAATAAAATCTCCCATTTCCACTTGAAATGCTAGAGTTCACTTCAAGAAGGAGTTTTGTTATCATCTCGTAAGTCTTAAAAGTCCCCAGTACATACATTATCGTCAGTGCACACCTTCAAACTTACCTAAACTTATGTGCTATACTAGGTTTATAAAAAATATGAGTCCTGTCTCTGAGCAGTTTAATATGAAGAATAAATCTGAAGTAGATTTATCCAGAACCTCACAACTAGTACATCTCCTCCTGGGGGGGAAAAAAAAAAACAGGCGTAAGTTAGTTTTTATGAGCCTTGTGGCCAAGATTTCATTTTATGTTTCATCCAAAAGAGATGGTAAACAGTCTTGTCAACAAGTTAGTACTTGTTAGCACTTTAGGAACTTTACATAAACTCCGACTGTATAATGTTGGCAAAGCTTTAAAAAATTATTCATTTCAAGAAGGATTTGGCTTGTTACTAATAAACAGATTGGCTTTCCAATGTAGGGTACAAATACTAGAGTTGATTAACTGCTCTCTGCTTTTGTTCTCTCCTAAACTTTTTCCCCCCAGTCAGATTACCATGGAAGTTGTAATAAAATGTGTAGCTCATGCTTCATTCACATTTCCGTATGATTTTGTTACTATTCAAGCCAGTGAATAGAAAACAAATTCACATCATGATAAGAGCCCAGACAGATGCAATAAGAATGTTAACTACTTGTGATACATGGAGATGTATTTTCTCTCCCTTGGGAATAGGAGTTCTCATCTCTACTTAATGTAGAGCAGTAACATTTTTTGTCCTTCAGCAAAAGCTACAAGGCATTCATGGGAATGATGTCTTTTCTCAGAATAGAGTATTACAGCTTGTAGTTTCTCTCATGGGCTTTATCTCTGCCTTTAGACTATGTGACAGAGATTCTCTCTGGCAAGGAGTCTGGATAGTGAAGAGAAATTAAATCATGCAGGTACAGTCTCCTTTTTCCTGTCACAGCCCACAGGGACCCCGTATCAAAGCACTGGGTACCCTTAGGAGAATTCCCTGGTGAGCAAGGGGGTAAGCTGCTAAAAGTGCCAGAGGCCAAGAGATAAAACACACACACACACACACACACACACACACACACACACACACACACAAAACACTAGCAGATGGAGTTTTATCAGTCAGCCTTAATAGAATCCACACACCGGAACACTGTTCCCCAAAGTCAGTTTCAAACCCAGATGACAGTTTGGAGCATGCCCAGGAAGTACTCTTGCTGACAGCTTGGGAGCTCTCATTCTCTGTTCTCCGTGTTAACTCCCCTCAGTGACAACCAGTGAGATGCAAGAAAACCTTTAAAGAAGTTACGAAGATATTTTTAAGTGGGTAATGGGGACTAGTATCAGGGATCTGTATTTTTTTTTTTTGTACTAATACAAATTTACCTTTCAAGTTTTGCAGCCAAGTGAACTGACTGCTTGTGTAAGTATCGTTGATGGTGTGGCACTGTTGACTTATCCTGAAAGGTGAACTGTGAAGCAATTTGGAAGGGCAGAAAAATCATTGTGCTAGAAATCTGGATGGATGAGCCATATAGCTTCTCTGGAATGTGGTTTTCTTACCTGCAAAACATAAGGGTCTGATACACTTTGCTCATTCTAGCTATAATTCTTAGATTCCATGACTCGAATGCATGGTCTGTGTGTAGAAGAAGCATGGAGTAGGAGAGCATGAAAGAAAAGGAACACAGACCTTAGAGGTAGCGAAGTTTATCTTGGATATCTTCAAATCCTGGTTCCACTACATGTTAGTCAGATGGACTCAATCCCTTAATCTCCTTGAACATGTTTCTCCATTTGTAGAGAGGAGATAACAGTGCATACCCCCAAGGTATCGTTAGTGTTAAATATAAAAATATAAATTTAAAAAAAGCTTGACCACTTAGTGGCACAGAATATGCAAACTAAAAATGGCAATCGTTTTCCTTTTAGTATCTAAGTTTTTCACATTGAAGATTGAAAACCATTTATTTATGTATGACAAAGAAATAAAAGAGTAGTACACTTTAGTTGAAAGAATTCTGGATTAAAATGAGAAATTCTGGATTTAAATCCTGCTGTGTGGATGACCATAAAAATGCAACATACCAAAACTTGTGGAATGAAACTAAAGATGTTCTTTAGAGTGTAATTCATAGTATATGTATACTTTTTTTTTAAAGAAAGGCTAAAAATTATGTGAGACTCAAAATCAAGATGTTAGGAAAAAGATTGTTTAATAAACCTAAAGAAAATAGAAAAAAATGAAACAATCAATGTGAGAGTAGAAATTAATGAAGTAGAACACAAATATACAATAGACTAGGCAAAATTTACTTAAATAGCACCAAAACGTACTAATCATAAAATAATTGATTTATAGAAGAAAACCTATTAAAATTAAGACCTTTACTTGTCAAATATATGTTTGAAAATAAAAAGGCAAGTCACAGGGTGGAGAGAGATATTTGCAATACATAATTTCATCAAAAGATTCACATCCAGAATATATAAAGATGCTAGACAAATCAATAAGAAAGTTCAGTAGAAAAAAATAGGCAGTGGTCTTGAAGAGGCAATTCACAAAGGGGTTATCCATATGGCCAATAAATATATCTAAAGGTACTCAACTTCATAAGTCATCATGAATATGCAAATTAAAACTACAAAGAAGTACCATAGCACACTTGCCATAATTGCTAAAATGAACATTTTAAGTGTTAAAAAGAATGTGAAACAATTAGAACTCTCACACACTTCTGGTAGAAGTATAAATTGGAACAATCATTTTAGGAATCTGTTTGGCAATACCTACTAAAGCTGAGTATATGTGTGTATCCCAAGACCCAACATCTCCACACCTAGTTACATACCCAGGAGATAAACACATGTTCATGAACATTCATTGTAGCACTATTTGTAATAGCCTCAAACTGCAAAAAATCTAAATGTCCATCAGCAGTAAGGCAGATAAATAAATGGTGGTATATTCAGAATATGAGACAAGCATAGTGAACAAAGTTGCAAGTACAACATGTATGAATCTCACACACGTGATGATGACTGAAAGAAACTGGTCTTAAAAAAAACATACTATATCGTTTCATTTATATGAAGTTCAAAAGTAAGGAAAAGTAATCTATGATACTAGTTGTTAGAATAATGGTTAATTGGTGGAAAAGTATTTGCTGAGAAAGGCTTCTGGGGTGCGGGTGTTTTTAAAATTTTTTTGGTTTGGGTGACAGTCACATAAATGTATTCAATCTGTGAAATTCATCCAGCTAGATACTTAATGATGGGTGGGCATTTTTGTATGCTTGTTATACTTCAATAAAAGGTTTCCTTATAAAAATATTGGCTCTGTGACTTTTTAGCTTTTTGTTCTTTGTAAAATCACTTATAGTCTATATCTTATTTCTCCCATTTCTGAAACAGAGGTGGATGAATAACTATTTCACAGCATGTAAAATAGAATTTTGTCTCTGTTTCTCTTCAAAGTACAGCGTGGTCAATTGGTCAACATATTCTAGGTTCTGGGGATGCAATGGTGAGCCAGATAGTTTCCCTGCCTTGATTGACGTTGCATTTTGTTTGATTATTTGTAGATACGAGGACAAGGATCCCATTTGATCCAACCTGAATTCTACCTTCTCTTTTAACTTCCATTCAAAGCATCTCTAAGAGAGTGGCAAAAAGCAGTAAAATTCATACCCGATAAAGATTAAATGACATGAATTTCACCCTTTCCCCCTTTGTCCCTTCACTGTCATATAGAGAGTATGTATAAGGTAGCCAGGACAAAGTTGAGAGCAAAAGATCTTGAGGTCAAATAATGAAGATGAAAGTTACCAGGGTAGTGTAGTTAAAAATCTTGGTGATGTTGAAAGCACCAGTGTTCTTCAAGCCTAATCTTTGTAGAGTTTTACTTTCCTCCTTGTATTTTAGTTCACCATTCAGCCCTGATCGAACTTTCAAATACAGTTACTTGCACATACTCACCTAAGATGCAGCTTACAGGGACCTTCCTGGTGACTTCCCTGGCCCAGTGCTTTCAGTACACATCTTTACCTGCCCATGGCTTGAACCTAAAGAGAAACTGGTAAATTATTACATTTCCCAGGCCACTTCCTACAGGGTTTGGGGGGTCTCAACAGGAACCTCTACACCCTGATGGTGAACTACCTAGCAATGATATTAGAACACCATGGTGCATGCGTAAAGAAGTGAAGAGAAAATAATTATTTCTTTAATACCTGGGCAATTGACCCAACTGCCAAAGCATGTGCATTCTCTTTAACCTGAGAGTTGGTCTAGCTTCTCTTCCAGTTCCCCAAGAAACAGTGAAATATTCAGAAACTTCTGAGTACCAGTCAGCATTCAGGGTAGGTGAAAAGGGAAGATGGTTGCGGGGGAGAAAACTTAAAACTCTTGAGCTCAGTAATGTTAAATTACTGTGGCTCATTAGGAATTATCAAAGCTTTCTTTAGTAGATACGATTCAACTTCACACAGAACAGACTGTGTTTTTCTAATATAACTCTCACATTGTGAAATGAAGACATGAGGGGGGAGTCTGGCTTATTTCACTCAGTATAAATATTCTGGGATTCATCCATGTTGTTTTGTGTAGAGTCCATTCATTTTTATCACTGAGTAGTATTCCATTGTATGGATATACAACAAGTATTCTGTTGATGGATTGAGCTGTCCAGGTTTCAGTTGTTACAACTACGGTTGCTATGACCATTTGGATATAAACATTCTTTGTATACATGTATTTTTATTGTGTAAATATCTAGTAGTCAAATATTCGAGTCATATGGTTTGTTTACCATTTTAAAAAACTGAAAACTGTTTTACAAAGTGGTCATACAATTTTGGTCATAGAATTTTACTTTGCATCTGTGTATAAGAGTTCCAGTGGACTCTACATACTTGTCAATGCTTGTTATGTCTGTTCTTTTTTCACTTCAGCCATTCTAATATGTGTGTTGGATTGTGTTGTACTAGCTCTTTGTGGTTTTAATTTGCATTTCCCTAATGACTAGTGATGTTGGGTGTCTTTTCATGTGCTTATTTGCCATCTGTTTATCTTCTTTGGTGAATTGTCTGCTCAGATCTTTTGCCCACTTTTGGGGGTGATTTGTATATTTGTAGAGTGCATAGTAAGGTACATAGAAGGCTCTGGAAAAGAAGCAAAGAAACCTTAGTTGTGAACAATATTGTATGCCAGAGATATCTAGCACCAGCTTCCTTTATTCAGGTTAACATAGTCTTACTTTACCCCTTTCTTCTCCAAATGCATTTGATAGATTTCATGATGTACATGACAGCATTACTTCTTTGGTCTTTTCTTGAGATGAGTTCAAGCCTGGGACCTTTTCTGTGGAACAATGTTGAGTAGAGAGAAAAGCTTCTGTTGAACAGGACTAAGTTCAAATGTTGGTTCTATTCCATGCTAGTTGAGTCACTGTGGGGAAATCCCTTATGTCTCTGAGTCTTAGTTTCTATCTGGACAACTGGGGGGGCGGTCAACGTGGAGGTGACGGCATCCCCTTTACAGAACTATCATGAGGATCAAAAGGAGCTAAGAAAAGGAAGCATCCAAGACTGTTGAACTTGTGTTGTTTTAAATTTCTTTGTCTTTTTTTTCCCTCTGTAATTTGAGTGGGAGACAAGCAGAGATGTGTATAGGGCTTGAGAAAACAAGTACATGATATTCTTCAGGGTACTCTTTTAAACACTCCTTAAGTAGATACCTTTATAATTATACAGGTAGGAGTGAAAGTTCTGCCACCTAAAAGTATAGGATGCCGGTGAGCTAAAGGTACCTGGCACTATGCACCAGACTCTGTATAAATCAGCCCAGGGAATACATAAGATGAAGAATCTTCTTTCAGGTACCCGAAGCCTCACTAGGGACACAGAATATATCCCCATAATCCTGCTTTATTATTTCAAGTTACATGAAATGTTTACTTGGAAACAGAGGACCTCCTCTGGCTAATGCTGAGTGATGTTGATGTTTTTATGAAAAAAGGAGATGATATTGTTAGACGGGGAGTAGACTGGGGAATTGGGATTTGAGGATCCTCGATAGTGCTAAATATTTTTAATGTATTTAAACCTGATCCCAAGTCCCTTGTGGCCAATTGTATTATTTGTTCATAAGTATTTATTCATTCCTTAGGCTTGCTTTCTCTTGATTGGAATACCCTTCTGTGTGGCCTTTTCTAACACTAAATATGTCATTTTAAGTCTCCAATTCTTCAACATTGAGTGGGTGTCCAACAATTCAGTTCTGACACTGATTACCCACAGTTAGTGCAGACCCCATGGGTTAAGGGCTCTGTCCCACAAGACTGCCCCACTTCAGATGTCAGCTGCAAATGACGGACCCTGGTAACCCACACTTCTGCCTGTTGACTACCAGTTCAGGGGTTCCAACAGCCTCCTCGCTCAGGTTCCATAATTTGCTAGAATGATTCACAGAACTCAGGAAAGTGCTTCACTTAAGCAACCGGTTTATTATAAAGGATACAATTCAAGAACAGCCAAACGGAAGAGGTGGGTAGGGCAAGGTGGGAGGGTGGAGTTGCAGAACTTCCGTGCCCTCTCCAAGCATACCACCATCCCAGCACATCAATGGTTCCACCAACCAGGAAGCTCCTTGAGCCCACCAAGGCATTCTTATGGTGCTCTCATCACATGGGCACAATTGATTAAATCCTTAGACATCTGTGACTGAACTCAACTGCCATCCCCAGGGGGGTCGGGCTGAAAGTTCTCATTCTGTATTCACATGGCTGATTTAGGCATTCTTATGGTGCTCTCATCACATGGGCACAATTGATTAAATCCTTAGACATCTGTGACTGAACTCAACTGCCATCCCCAGGGGGGTCGGGCTGAAAGTTCTCATTCTGTATTCACATGGCTGATTTTTCTGGTGACCAGTCCCCATCCCAAAGCTACCTAGGACCTCCATCCCTGTGATTTGTTTCATTAGCATACAAAACCCCCAGTAATGTCCAAGAGTTTGGGGAGCTCTGTGCCAACACCAGGGACAAGGACAAAATATCAATATCTATCTATCTATCTATCTATCTATCTATCTATCTATCTATCTAGATATTTACTATACCACATCTTCCAGGCTCCATTGACTCTAGGCTTGGTTATCTGACTTGCGTGGAACAATGAAATGTGGGCAACTTGGCAGCTCCAGGTGAAGGATTTAAGAGGAATTCCATGTTTTTTGCTCATCCTCTTGAACTTCTGCACTCTATCGCCAGAACAGCACACTCCAAATAGTGGCTGCTCCTTGAGCCTGGTTCCCAGAATAAGGACTAACAGAGCAGACCTGAACCCAAACGTGGCACCGAGCCCATCCAAGCCCTGTTGGATGCAGCAGAGCAATACCCAATCCACAGACCCACAAGTAAGAAACATAGGTTTGTGTTATAAACTGCTGAGATCTTGAGTTTGCTTGCTGCCACAGCAAAAACTGACAAATGTATACATCAACATGCATTACTTCATGTTTATCCTTTGCTTACTGCTGGATTTTAAACACAGTTGTACATGTGCAAAATAAATTATATTTCACTAAATTCAGAATTGCCATCCATTGAATATTTATTTTTAACATCTTTATTGGAGTATAATTGCTTTACATTGTTGTGTTAGTTGCTGCTGTATAAAAAAGTGAATCAGTTATACTTATACATATACCCCCATATCCCCTCCCTCTTGCGTCCCCTCACACCCACCCTATCCCACCCCTCTAGGTGGTCACAAAGCCCCGAGCTGATCTCCCAGTGCTATGTGGCTGCTTCCCACTAGCTATCTATTTTACATTTGGTAGTGCATATATGTCCATGCCACTCTCTCACTTTGTCCCAGCTTACCCTTCCCTCTCCCCGTGTTCTCAAATCCATTCTCTACATCTGTGTCTTTATTACTGTTCTGCGCTTAGGTTCTACAGAACCATTTTTTCTTTTTAGATTCCAAATATATGTTAGCATATGGTATTTGTTTTTCTCTTTCTTATTTCACTCTGTATGACAGGCTTTAAGTCCATCCACCTCACTACAGATAACTCAGTTTCGTTTCTTTTTATGGCTCAGTAATATTCCATTGTATATATGTGCCACATCTTCTTTATCCATTCATCTGTCGATGGACACTTAGGTTGCTTCCATGTCCTGGCTATTGCAAATAGAGCTGCAGTGAACATTGTGGTACATGACTCTTTTTGATTTATGGTTTTCTCAGGGTATATGCCAAGTAGTGGGATTGCTGGGTCATATGGTAGTTCTATTTTTAGTTTTGTAAGGAACCTCCATATTGTTCTCCATAGTGGCTGTACCAATTCACATTCCCACCAGCAGTGCAAGAGTGTTCCCTTTTCTCCACAGCCTCCCCAGCATTTATTGTTTGTAGATTTTTTGATGATGGCCATTCTGACCAGTGTGAGGTGATACCTCATTGTAGTTTTGATTTGCATTTCTCTAATGATTAATGATGTTGAGCATTCTTTCATGTGTTTATTGCCAATCTGTATATATTCTTTGGAGAAATGCCTATTTATGTCTTCTGCCCATTTTTGGATTGGGTTGTTTGTTTTTTAATATTGAGCTGCATGAGCTGCGTGTATATTTTGGAGATCAATCCTTTGTCGGTTGCTTCATTTTGCAAATATTTTCTCCCATTCTGAGGGCTGTCTTTTTGTCTTGTTTATGGTTTCCTTTGCTGTGCATAAGCTTGTAAGTTTCATTAGATCCCATTTGTTTATTTTTGGTTTTATTTCCATTTCTCTAGGAGGTGGGTCAAAAAGGATCTTGCTGTGATTAACGTCTTAGAGTGTTCTGCCTATGTTTTCCTCTAAGAGTTTTATGGTGTCCGCCCTTACATTTAGGTCATTAATCCATTTCAAGTTTATTTTTGTGTATGGTGTTAGGGAGTGTTCTAATTTCATTCTTTTACATGTAGCTGTCCAGTTTTCCCAGCACCACTTATTGAAGAGACTGTCTTTCTCCATTGTATATTCTTTCCTCCTTTATCAAAAATTTGTGACCATATGTGCGTGGGTTTATCTCTGGGCTTTCTATCCTGTTCCGTTGATCTATATTTCTGTTTTTGTGCCAGTACCATACTGTCTTGATTACTGTAGCTTTGTAGTAGAGTCTGAAGTCAGGGAGCCTGATTCCTCCAGCTCCATTTTTCTTTCTCATGATTGCTTTGGCTATTCGGGGTCTTTTGTGCTTCCATACAAATTGTGAAATTTTTTGTTCTAGTTCTGTGAAAAATGCCATTGGTAGTTTGATAGGGATTGCATTGAATCTGTAGATTGCTTGGGGTAATATAGTCATTTTCACAATGTTGATTCTTCCAGTCCAAGAACATGATCCATCTGTTTGTATCGTCTTTAATTTCTTTCATCAGTGTCTTAGAGTTTTCTGCATACAGGTCTTCTGTCTCCTTAGGTAGGTTTATTCCTAGGTATTTTATTCTTTTTGTTGCAATGGTGAATAGGAGTGTTTCCTTAATTTCCCTTTCAGATTTTTCATCATTAGTGTATAGGAATGCAAGAGATTTCTGTGCATTCATTTTATATCCTGCTAGTCTACCAAATTCATAGATTAGCTCCAGTAGCTTTCTGGTAGCATCTTTAGGATTCTCTCTATATAGTATCATGTCATCTGCAAACAGTGACAGTTTTACTTCTGTTCTGATGTGGATTCCTTTTATTTCTTTTTCTTCTCTAATTGCTGTGGCTAAACCTTCCAAAACTATGTTGAATAATAGTGGTGAGAGTGGGCAACCTTGTCTCGTCCCTGATCTTAGTGGAAATGGTTTCAGTTTTTCACCATTGAGAACGATGTTGGCTGTGGGTTTGTCATATATGGCCTTTATTATGCTGAGGTAAGTTCCCTCTATGCCTACCTTCTGGAGAGTTTTTATCATAAATGGGTGTTGAATTTTGTCGAAAGCTTTTTCTGCATCTATTGAGATGGTCATATGGTTTTTATCCTTCGATTTGTTAATATGGTGCGTCAAATTGATTGATTTGCATATATTGAAGAATCCTTGCATTCCTGGGATATACCCCACTTGATCATGGTGTATGGTCCTTTTAATGTGCTGTTGGATACTGTTTGCTAGTATTTTGCTGAGAATTTTTGCATCTATGTTCATCAGAGATATTGGCCTGTAGTTTTCCTTTTTTGTGACATCTTTGTCTGGTTTTGGTATCAGGGTGATGTTGGAGTCATAGAATGAGTTTGGGAGTGTTCCTCCCTCTGATATATTTTGGAAGAGTTTGAGAAGGATAGGGGTTAGCTCTTCTCTCAATGTTTGATGGAGTTTACCTGTGAAGCCATCTGGTCCTGGGCTTTTGTTTGTTGGAAAATTTTTAATCACAGTTTCAATTTCAGTGCTTGTGGTGGTGTGTTTATATTTTTATTTCTTCCTGGTTCAGTCTCAGAAGGTTGTGCTTTTCTAAGAATTTGTCTGTTTATTCCAGGTTGCTTGTAGTACTCTCTCACGATCCTCTGTATTTCTGCAGTGTCAGTTGTTACCTCTCCTCTTTCATTTCTAATTCTGTTGATTTGAGTCTTCTCCCTTTTTTTCTTGATGAGTCTGGCTAATGGTTTGTCAATTTTGCTTATCTTCTCAAAGAACCAGCTTTTAGTTTTATTGATCTTTGCTTTCATTTCCTTCATTTCTTTTTCATTTATTTCTGATCTGATCTTTATGATTTCTTTCCTTCTGCTAACTTTGGGGTTTTGTTCTTCTTTTTCTAATTGGTTTAAGTGTAAGGTTCGGTTGTTTATTTGAGATTTTTCTTGTTTCTTGAGGTAGGATTTTATTGATATCAAGTTCCCTCTTAGAACTGCTTTTGCTGCATCCCATGGGTTTTGGGCCGTCATGTTTTCATTGTCATTTGTTTCTAGGTATTTTTTGATTTCCTCTTTGATTTCTTCAGTGATTTCTTGATTATTCAGTAGTGTACTGTTTAGCCTCTAAGTGTTTGTATTTTTTACAGTTTTTTTCCTGTAATTGATATATAGTCTCATAGCGTTGTGGTTGGAAAAGATACTTGATACGATTTCAATCTTCTTAAATTTACCAAGGCTTGATTTGTGACCCAAGATATGATCTATCCTGGAGAATGTTCCATGAGCACTTGAGAAGAAAGTGTATTCTGTTGTTTTTGGATGGAATGTCCTATAAATATCAATTAAGTGCATCTTTTTTAATGTGTCATTTAAAGCTTGTGTTTTCTTATTTATTTTCATTTTCGTTGATCCTTCCACTGGTGAAAGTAGGGTGTTAAAGTCCCCTGCAATTATTCTGTTACTGTCGATTTCCCCTTTTATGGCTGTTACCATTTGCCTTATGTATTGAGGTGCACCTATGTTGGGTGCATAAATATTTACAATTGTTATATCTTCTTCTTGGATTGATACCTTGATCATTTTGTAGTGTCCTTCTTTGTCTCTTGTAATAGTCTTTAAAGTCTATTTTGTCTGATATGAGAATTGCTACTCCAGCTTTCTTTTGATTTCCATTTGCAAGGACTATCTTGTTCCATCCCTTCACTTTCAGTCTGTATGTGTCCCTAGTTCCGAAGTGGGTCTCTTGTAGACAGCATATATATGGGTCTTGATTTTGTATCCATTCAGCAAGCCTGTGTCTTTTGGTTGGAGCATTTAATCCATTTACATTTAAGGTAATTATCGATATGTTCCTACTACCACTTTCTTAATTGTTTTGGGTTTGTTACTGTAGGTCTTTCCCTTTCTTTTGTTTCCTGCCTAGATAATTTCCTTTAGCATTTGTTTTAAAGCTGGTTTGGTGGTGCTGAATTCTCTTAGCTTTTGCTTGTCTGTAAAGGTTTTAATTTCTGTGTCGAATCTGAATGAGATCCTTGCTGGGTACAATAATCTTGGTTGTAGGTTTTTACCTTTCATCACTTAAATATGTGCTGCCACTCCCTTCTGCAGAATTGCCATCCATTTAGATTTTTCTTTGCATCTTGGGTTTTAAGCTGAGCTTTAAAAGGCTTCACTGTCACTTGCTCCTATGGTTTCAGGCCCTCTTATATCCACAAAGGCCTGAAAATTTAAGGAAAAAATAAGTAGGTTACATGGGAGGCAAAATCCAATGCAGACTTTGCAAAATCCATTATGTCTGAAAAGTATGTTCCTTGAGCCTCTCAGTCCAAATGCCACTGGCTTCCTCCATCCCCGGTTGATAGTACATTATGTTCAGGACTTATCAAAAATGCAGCCAGCCTGCAATTCAGACCTGCTTGCACAGAGGTGAGGTTCCCAGTGTGAGATGCCTCACAGAACTTAGTTATCTCTTGACTAAGAATGGCTAGTTAGGAATGACAGCTCTAAGAAGGAAAATGCATGCTGAAGAAATATAAATGAGAAAGGGGAAAGAAGAAAAAGGGGGAAAAAAAGAAAAAAACTCCTGAAAAAAAAACAACTGAAGTTTGCCCTGTAGAAATTCAACTGTGCATATGTGTGTGTGTGTGTGTGTGTGTGTGTGTGTGTGTGTGCGTGTGCAGTAAAACACTCCAAAGCCCAGAAAATCAAAGCAGAGAAGGTGTTAGCCTACAGTGAGAGATGAGCACCCAGCTCCACTGCCTTGGTGCTGTGCAGGTGCTGGCTTGGACTAAATAGGGGTGAGAATTAACTAGAGCTGCTTCTGAACGCCTTCCTTGGAATTGCCTGTTTGGGCTTTTGTGGTTTTGTTATCCCTTCATTCTTGGTGTCCTTCCAGCTACCAGGCTCCTGCAAACTCAGGTCTTGAAAGCAAACCTGACTGTAAGTCTACAGGAAAATGAGCACAGCAGTGTTTGTCCCTTTGATTCGTGCTCTTTTCCCATCCATCTATTTTTTTCCCACAACCCAAAGACTCATAACTGTTAATGAACAGCCCATAGTATAGAGAACATAAAATAGATTCCCCTCCTGAATCATCCTTGATTATGGTTTCTACAAACTCATTTGTGGATTGCTAGGTCCAGACCTTCCATTTGTGGGAGGGGCTGCTTATTTTCAAAGGCAAGTGCGAAGCTATTGATAAGCTCAGAAGACTTCAGTTGATAAACAGCCCAATTTCAATATACTCAGCCTGAGAGTCTTCTCTTTGAAGCTCATTATGTCCTTTAATATAATGCAACATTTAACCTGTCTTATATTTAGTTGTCTCTGTGGGTATTTGGCAAATTTAAATTTTCAACCAGTTTCAGCCTGAGCCATCAACATTAAATTTTCTTTTTCCAATTTTGGTTGGGTCACTGAAATAATTGCTGGAGTTTAGCAGATTAAGTTGGATTGATTTCCATGATCTATTACGTACCTACCACAATGTACAAGGTTGTGATTGGGGTGGAGAGACATCCTGTTTTACTGTCATTTGTTTTTCTGAGCAAGTTTAAAAAAAAATGCTTGAGGAAAGCCAAGAGTACTTATGAAAGGCATTGCATCTATGCATTAGAGAAAAATCTTTAATTATTGGTGATGAATTAAAGTAGTTTTTTGGTTTTTTTTTTTTGCGGTACGCAGGCCTCTCACTGTTGTGGCCTCTCCCGTTGCGGAGCACAGGTTCCGGACACGCAGGCTCAGCGGCCACGGTTCACGGGCCCAGCCGCTCCGCGGCATGTGGGATCTTCCCGGACCGGGGCACGAACCCGTGTCCCCTGCATCGGCAGGCGGACTCTCAACCCCTGCGCCACCAGGGAAGCCCAGTAGTTTCCTTCTTAAAGCTGGAGAAGCTCTGTGTAGACAGTTCATCACTGTAACACTGGGATCCTGCTTGTCCTTTAGTTTCAAGTTCTTTTCTTTAGAAATGGGATTCAGTGGAAGCAAAGTCCAGGAGAGTGTGGATGCTGTTGAAAACACTCTCGTCTTAAAACATTCCGTGTCCGTGGACAGCCTAGGAGAACCTGCATCCCGTAAAACAAGCCCTTCGTTTACAGGCACACTCTTCTTAGAGGTTAATTCCCCTGACCTTCCTAAATCAAACTCATGCATAGGAGTAAACAGTGGGTAAGTGCTGGCCTGTCTACAGAGGACCAGAATATATAACAGACTTTCATACCATCTGACATTTTTCAAACTTGAGAGAAGGATGATGGTGGAAAAGGCTCATTTGTGATGCTACCATGCAGCCAAGAGAAGAGAAATGAAAAGAAACTGAAAGCTGTCCCTGGGCACCACCAGACTCAGATTCCAGCTTCTTCTTCCCATGGCAAGCACAAATCATTAACACTGCTAATGTCTTCACTGAATCTGCTTGGATAAAGTGACAAGTCTAATTTGTTACCGACAGACCGACGGCCGGGAGTAGGTTTAAGATGCACTGCTCTTGCTCCTGGACCCTTTGAGTTGCTGTGCAGAGTCTGTCAGGTAGGCTTGGCATTAGGTTAAAGACTATCTGTGATTTCATCCATCTCCCCACAGGCCTCCCAGGGGAAAGACCTGCTGCTTCTGCTCCCTCCTTCTTTCTTCGGTTCCAGGAATAGCCTCTGCCAGCAAACCTGGAGGTGCTGTGATTTAAAATTCAGAACCTGGGGAGGGATTCCTTATGCAAGTAATTACCATTAATAATCAATAGCTCTCAGCCTGACAAATAATTGCAACAGACCTGGATCGGTGTAAACTTATTCTTTGAACCATATGGATGTGGCAGTGATACTGGTTTTCATGAACTAGAAAACATATTTGGCGTCCCATTTTAATAAGCTTTAGAGTGATTTTAAGTTAAGCTACATAGAATTTAAAAACATGATGCAAATGGGGTCTCTGAGGAATGGAGATGAGTGAGCCTCATGAAGGAAAAGCTTAAATCATTACCTATGACCTAATATTATAATAAAGTGAATTTTATGTGGAAGATGATGATAGTCTGATCCCAATGCCAACTAAACCCAGAGCAATGATTACGGATTTTAAATATGATATGAAATATTTAGACTCTACATTGAGCAGGCTTCCTCTATAAGGCAGATATTTAGCTTACGTAAGAAGCTATAGCAGAAAACGGATCAAGAGTAAACCAGCTATCTACCCACACACTACGTGCCTCACTTCTAGTCAGAATTAATGGTGCTGAGTCTTTGAAAGGCATTCATGGAATTTCAGAACTGGAAGTGAGTTCCTCAAAAATTTGAGAACTGGAAGTGAGTTCCCCAAAAGAAAAAAATATTTGCCGTGATAGATACGGGTCACAATTTAAAGCAAAATTCATGTTCTTCTTTGACTTTACACTTATTGTCCTTCTAGTTTAATGTCATTGGTTTCCTGATTTAGTTTTAGAAGTTCAGTCTTTTAAAAGCATGTGCACCACGGGAATGGAATATAAACCAATAATAATCTAGCCCTTGTTAATATACCAGGCACTTTGCTAAATATTATACATACATGATCTCATTTAATCCTCTGAACCTATGATATATTTACATCTTTGCTTCAATTTTAGATAAGGAAACTGAAGTTCTAAAGATTTGGAATTTCAAGAATATGCCAATAAAACAAGTGCAAGATAGTGTAGGGAAATTATAGCCACGTGAAAGCAAAGTCCAGTGAAAGACTGAGACAGCCCTGATTTGGAGATAGATACAAGGTACTCATTATTCATTCTAAATATCAAGGACACAAAGAGAAATAAGAAATGGTCCCCATCATTGAGACCTGAGTATAATGGAACAGCCTGGGGGAGGGCATGTCCCCACCGGCGATAACCTCTGAGCTGGGTCAGGACTGTGGATGGGAACATGCCACGTCAGTTCCAGGGAAGAAGCTAGACTAATAGGAGGGAATAGCTTAACAGAGAGGGGTGAAGAAGAGCCCATTGTTTGTGCAATGGTGAGAAGCAGAGTGTGGCTGGAACACAGAGGGCATCAGTTTGATGAAGGGGAGCGGTGAGTAAGGCAAGGGAGGGGTCTAAATTGTAGGAAATGAGGCTGGGAAGTTAGGTTGGAGCTAGATACTTAAGGAGTCTGGTATGTTGCTACACTGCTCACAATCCCCTCAGAAGAGTGCACCTTTAGCAATGCAGTCTTCACTTTCACCTTTGAGGTTGTCCAAACTGACTCTTCCTTTCATCCTTAAAGGGGTCCAGAAACCTTTTGCTTTTGTTGAGGGCAGAAGTTCACCGGTGGTGTAAGACCAAAGGATCAGTTAATATGTCAATACTTCCCACACTGGAGAAATCACTTCTGGGCTTCAGGACCTTGGTTAGTATTCTTTTCTTATAGCTTTTTCTTCTCAGTTCTCTCTTGATGTCTAGGAGCATATACATATTGCCTCTAGGGCCACCACTGGCCTACACGGTGTCTGTGTACTTTGGCAAAAGCTGAACTTCCCCCGCTTTTCTCCTGCTACTGCTGACAGCCCCACTGTTACCTGGTTTGGGAGACAGAGGTGCTATGGTACAAGGAATCCCCCTTCATCCAGGTAGACACTGTCACTTGCAGGGCACAAGTGACGTGAAAGACTGTTTGAGACAGCCCTGATTTGGAGATAGATATAACAAAGTACTCATTATTCATTCTAAATATCAAGGACACAAAGAGAAATAAGAAATGGTCCCCATCACTGAGACCTGAGTATAATGGAACAGCTTGGGGGAGGGCATTGTGTTAGTACTCTCTTTGCTCACAAGACATTGTCTCACAGAGCTCAAGATGCAGATGCGACCATACCTTGCAGTCCTAATCTCCAATTTCCATATAAATAGCACAATTCGATGGATCGCACTGTTTCAGAATATAGCTAGCTTCTGCCACTGCAAGTTCTAGAATAGAGGCGAAATCATCCTCACCTCTTAGTAATATTGCAGGGAAGACTTCTGTGATGGGAGAGATGGCCTCTCAGATCCTTCCAGACCTAGAAATTCTGCCTATGTCTTACGACTGTTAACAGATAAGTGGCCTGTTACCATTGACTGAAGGCCTGCGAGTATGTGAAGCTGGGTGCGAACAGCTCTTGGAGCAGATGGAAAGAACAGGTTTCTTAACGGTAATTGGTCCCTTGGATATCAGTGCTCACTTTCTACCTCATTTTTTGGAGGTCAATGTGTCAGTATAAAAAAAAAAAAAAAAGACTTTTCGGATGTGAATTACTTCGTAGCCTCATGTACTGAACTTCAGTTGAATATCTTCATCTCTTACCTTGTCTCCAAACACCAAACACGTAGAGGCAGAGGATTCTGAAGTCCAGATACGGCCCTGGGTTTGCCATTCACTAATTGTGCGATCCTAAGTCAGTTACACTGCTTTTTTGGATCTCAAATTGTACATCTGTAAAATAAAAATAATTGAGGAAAATGCCCCAAGTTTCCTGTTCCTATTTCCGACCACATTGTGAGGATCGGCACCAGCCCCCTCCCCACTTGTCACAGGTATTATCCTACAGAAGACTGGCCCCGAGGCCACTCATAAATCCTCCTTCTTACTCCTTGCCTGCTAGGAAAGCTAGCACGTGGTGCTCTGACCATTTAGCCCTTTTCCCAGCAAGTGACACATCCAGCAGCAAAAAGGAAGTTCTGCCTCAAAAAGTTCTTTCAATTGTTCTTGCTTTGCTCTGATGTAAAACTAAAACTAAAAATCAGTTATAGACCTCTGGAGGTTTTAGTAGAGAGTCATTTAAATCATTTGCTCCTATAATTCTTATACGTCAGTGTTCACATATTGCAAGCTTTTCACACAGCAAGACGCGCCCCATCCAGTGGACTATACTACAGAGGACTCCCATCACTCGTGTTGCTACATACTCAACACTGGCTCCACCACATACGCGTCTTTTTTAGCACATTTTGCATGCTCAGTATTCTGCTACCAATTGTACACATCACGCCGGCTACGTCAGTTGATGCTTATTTTAGAGAATAAGTATAAATGTAGGTACACTATGTGGAGAGTGTATTTATATCCATGGGACACATTTCTGTGACTGTGCATATTAATTACAACATTATTCAAGTGGTTCTTGTAGAGATGGGGATATACACTGTATACAAGTCATTGGTTGGAAAATATTTAGATAAACTAAAAGCAGAATCCTAGTAAATGCAACACTGACTCTTAAATTATTCTAGTATTTACTTTACTTTCTGATCTTTGTAGTGTTCAACACAAAAATAGTATTATAAATTGCTATGCAAGGGAAGTTAAATCAAAGTCACCTTCAGTTTGCGTGGACAAGAATCGGCATTAGACTTTCAACCTTGTGCTTTGGTAAGTGATATAATAAGGGCAAGAGTGGGGCAAGAGGTGGCAAGTAGGTGCCAGTACTAGCTTCCTCTTCTCCACAAGGAAGCCTGGAGTCTGTACTGGACTCTGAGGGCCTTATGCTCCAACATCCAGACGAGATGCTTTGACTCTTCTTTCTAAGTTTTGCTTTGAGTAATCACTGGGTGTCTAAATCCCATTAGAAATTTTCTACTTTAATTGGGTGTCAAATTATTTGTGGAAAACAGGAAGCACACTATCTACAGGGTATAGGGGTCTGCTTGGCAGAAGAAGTAGAGCTGAGATTAGAACAACATATGCCAGATCAGAAGGTTTCGCTTCAAGATGCGGGATTTGGGGCAAATCACTGAGCTTTAATTTCCTCACTAGTAGAACTAGTATAAGATGCTTAGAAAAATCGGAGCTAATATGTGCTGTAAGTCCTCCCCAGTGTTGTCTTTAAATTGAATGAGCTTCTGTTGGTGAAGAGACACTGTAATTCAAGAGTTGAAAGCAAGTTTTTCTGGTAAGAGTGGGAGAAAAGCTACAATCCCAGAGGGTCTGGGAAGTTGAAAGTTTACCAGTACTGGAACTCAGTTACTGGACCTTGAGACCAAGAAGGGCAAAGAGGCTAATTTGATGGTTCCTTTACTCTGAACCTAGAGTTCTTTAAATTCTCCCTGATGGGAGGAGGATATGTCCTAGTGTCTACATGGAGCTGAAGCCTCCAGATGGGGTCAGGCCAAGGACTGAGCTGTCACTCTATAGCTTTAATCCTTGGGGAAGCATCCTAAGAATTTATTTTGGATTGGTTTCCATGAGCTAAATACCTCAAGACATCAATAGGTATGAATTTAAGGGAGTCTGAAAAAATATTTGTACAATTCACAATGAAATAAAAATGCTACAAGCCCAGAAACAGTGACTATTCTGAATCATTCCTTTTATCAGTGACTCAAACTCAATGCCTTTGAAGACTAACTCCAGTCAAGAGCACTTAAAACACTTTGTATTCAAGCTTCTTTAAATGAAGAATTAATCATTTCTGACTGCACTTTAAATAGCAAACAAGCTGGGCTAAGACAATTAGAAAGAATGGCACTGAGCAGCTTGTGTTGCACCCATTCTTCCCAGATATGTAATTAAAAATTACAAAATAATAATACCAAGATGTAAAATAAAAGAAAGTCCAATAAAGATCTAATTTCCCCCCAAAGATTTCTCATTTTATGTTTTTCTTAGAAAATATCATTATTAAACCTAAGACTCTTTCAAACATCATTTTGGAGCTCCTGCTTTGTAGAGTGCCCTAAGCATATGTTTTCTCTGCCTGTTGGGAAACTCAGAACTGACTGAACACAGCAGGATATGTCCCAAGAGTAGTAGCATCTCTCTTGTACTCTCGACTGGGAGAAAAAAATGAAGGCTCAGATTCAAAAAACACTTGGGGCAAGAGAATGGAGGTGGACACTGAAAGAGGAAGTGGTTAATCAGGGACTGAATGTTGGTCTCCCCATTCCTCTGAGTAAGAAAAAAAGCAAGGAAAGCTTCTCTGGAGTTCTGCAGCTACACAATCACTGAGCAGTACTTCATGAGGTAAGATCATAGCATTTCCTTCTGCAAAGACAGTGGCAATTAAAGAGCAGATGTATTTCTGCTCAGTTATTAAGTGTGAAGAGTCAGCAGCAAGTCTGAAGTGAACAAAATTGATAATACCCTTCTAGTCCTTCATGGAAACAAACACAAAGATAAAATCTGGCAGCCTAGCCTTTTGCCTCCCTTTTCGTTCTTGGCTGTGGCAGTAGGCTGGCTGGAAAAGACCTCCCAGCATCTGGTTCAGGGTGGAGTAGGCATACATCGCTTTCATGTCTTATCTTCTAACTCCCTTCTTTAGTCTCAAAACCAAAAGTTACAAAGGTTTGTTATTGCTGGGATTCTAGGCAGTGAGTGGCCTTGGAGATTACTGGGAATAAGACTGTCCATGAGGCATGAAAAGGGGATAGGTCTAAAGAATAGAGACCAGAGTAAAAATACAAATTATAAAAAATAAAATAGGAAAGCACAGAAAAATAGTAGCTGAATAACCAAAGGGAAAGAAAAAGGAGGGAACCGGTTATAGGCTGAATTGTTTCCCCCAAAATTTATATGTTGAATCTCAACCCCTAGTGCCTTAGAATGCCACTGTATTTGGAGAAAGGGTACTTAAACTGATGATTAAGGTAAAATAAGGCCGTGTGGATGGGCCCTAATCCAATATAGCTGGTATCCTTATAAGAATAAAAGATTAGGACACAGACTCACAAAATGGGAAGACCTTCTGAAGATACAGAGAGAAGGTGCCCATCTACAGCCAAGTGAAGAGGCCTCAGAAGAAACCAACCCTGTTGACACCTTGGTCTTGAATTTCTAGCCTCCAGGATTTAGAGAAAATAAGTTTGTTGTTCAAGCCACCCAGATTGTCAGAACCAGAAAATAAAAAATAAAATCCTCCAAGAATAAATAGAAAGAATAGAGGAAAGTTGCAGATAGCTAGAAATCCATAAGAAAATAAGATGGAAATAAATGAATATTAGGATGCAAGTAATAAAGGAGGGAGGAAAATGGGGGGGGGGGCGTGAATCAAAGGACATGGTGGCATTTCTTGCTGAATTTCTGGGGAAAAGAGGAAATGAGACCTGGAAGACTAATAGGCATAGAATAAACAAATACAACAAGAGAAAGCACACATCCGGTTTTATGTGTGCATGACTGAGGTAAAATTTGAATGTTTAGCTGAACTTCCTCACTTTTTGAAACACCAACCACGGGGAAAGCCTGCAGTTCTTTCCAGAAACTTAGATTATTTGGGGAAACAAATAGATGCATGGGATAATCTTGATTATATATAAGAAGAACTTCAAATAAGGAATAACAGTGGGGGAAATGCCATAAGATTCTTATTTCTAAAAGAACAGATTGATCCATAGGTTGAGCAGGTAATTAAAAATTCCTTTAACGATGTCGTTAATCAGATTCGTTTTCTGGTCCTATTGGAGCTCTACAGAAGTGTTTCTGGTGTTTTGCTCAATAATATGTCACAGAAACTGTGTAAGAATACCTGATATGGAGAGGCTCAGAAGTCAAGTGCTGAGAAGTGGAAAAAATGTGCTACCGATTTTTTGCAGATGTTCTCAGATCAAATTATGGTGTTGAAAACTTGTATAGTATGTTCAGTAGAGCATCTGAGATGAAAAGACAGTTCAGTGGCTTTGTAATCTAGATAAAAAAAGAATCGTGGAGCCGTGCTTATGTAGGGTGTAATTCACAAGTTCAGAAGTGTCAATGTTGGAGGTGATGGCAAGGAAGCACTTGACTTGTGGAATAACTTTCACATAAATTTACATATAAAAACCTGGATAATATCACTAGATTTTCCTGATTCCTTATTTTCTATATCTATTGAGTAAGCACTTAACATTTTGTATTTTATCTATCTATTTATCAACCAGTACATGTTCTATACACAGGAAATGCTGAAAACATTGAGTAGATGGAAGAAAATATCCTAAGAATCATAGAATTTCAGAGTGTGGAACAAAATTAGGCATCATTTAGCTTATGCCCTTTAATTTACATTCCCATAAAACTGAGGTTCTGAGATCTAAGTGATTTTTTTTTTTAATGTAAGCCTGTATTTATTCACATGTAATATCATTTATTTTATGAATGGCAGCCTCCAGCCTAGATTTTACTTTCTTGAGCAGTTGACATCTAAGTGATTTGAACAAAGTCAGCTGGAGACAATGGTGGATCAAGAGTAGGACACAAATTGTGCAACTCCCAGGTTTCTGGACTTTTGAGATCTTTGAGAAAAGATGCTGAATGTTCCAATGAACATATTTGTTATTGTTTTGAAAAGAAAATAATCCCTTCGTAGACTAACCCTGATAAGAAGATTATATTTAGATATAAATCTGGGACATTACAGGATATACCAAAAATGTTACAAGCCTTTATTTAGGGATATATCATTCCCTCTTTTGTTCAATAAATCCTTACTGAGCACGTACTATGGGCCAGGCACTCTGCTAGGAACTAGGGAAATGGCAGTGAGTAAAAGTCAAAACTCTCTGTCCTTATGGAATTCATATATTCACGTGGGGAGCACTAAAAACAGGAAAAATATATGGAACATCAGATGTAATAGTGCTGTTGAGAAGAATGAATTGGGAAGAGATAGAGAGTACAGGGGTAGGTTAAAATGATCTGATCAGATCAAGCCTCACAGAGAAAGTGATGTTTATGCAAAGGTTTGAAAGAGAAAAGTGAGTGTGAGCATAGCAGCTAAAACGAGCAGTTCTATGGAGCTGCGGAGGTATTAGGGTTAGGGTTAGGGTTAGGGTTTTATCATTTTGGAGGCTAAATAATCAAGATCAGTGGCCAATATTTATTACATTAAGGAGGTAATAGGGGTAAATGCCACTTGACTTTTCACTGTGTAAGGTGAAAATATTCTCAGGGGCCAAATGACCTTTCAGACTATCCTGACATATACAATCTGGCCCAGCAAAGTGGGTACGTTTCATGAGCTGGTTGGTTGAAGATGGTGAAAAGAAACCTTTGATGAATTCAGTCAATACTGGTTTTCTTTCACGTCAGTTTTTATCTGTGGACACAGAATGACTGTTTGGGTTAAGAAATCTAAATTGGGATACTACTTTCTGACAGAAGTATGATGGATTTATTCACTGTGTCACAGCCAGAAGCATAACCCTTCTGTGGAAATGAACAATTTAGCATTTCCAGGTCACAGAAGTCCATGAAGATGATACATCAGGCATGTTTAATATACATGCAAATCTTACTGAAGAGTGACATGTCAGCAGTGCTTGAAACGACTCTTTTCCTTAAAAAGCAAACCTAAGAAATGGTCTTTCCCAAACATTAAATTTTTC
>RJWK010032106.1:0-23843 GCA_004363435.1 Platanista minor
ATGCAGGGGACACGGGTTCGCGCCCCGGTCCGGGAGGATCCCACATGCCGTGGAGCGGCTGGGCCCGTGAGCCATGGCCTCTGAGCCTGCGCGTCCGAAGCCTGTGCTCCACAACGGGAGAGGCCACAGCAGTGAGAGGCCCGAGTACCGCAAAAAGAAAAAAAAAAGACCCCAGGCAACTTCCACGTGTGAGCCCGGGCCGAGCCCCCCTGAGCTAAATGAGGAAGGCCCCAGGCTGCAGGAGCCCCATCACTGTAAACGGGCCAGATATCCCATGTGTAATGCTCCCGATTTCCGCGGTGTCGACACTCCCACCCAGGTACCACATTTGAACAACTAGCTCGCAAAACCCCTCCAGTCAAACTGGGCTCTGCCGCAGGTCTCGTCACCCCGAGGGCACTTGTACAACGACCTCTGCTGGCCGGCGCGCGGCACACCAAGAAGGGAAACTTCCAGGCTGTCAAAGCAGAAAGTAAGCTTGTGTCTTAAAGTGAGATCCGACTTTTAAAAAAAGGGAGACAGAAAGTAAAAAGTTTTCTGACAATGGAGGACAAGAGGACAAACCACGGGACGGGTCGGGGTCATATAGTGCTGGGGCAAAGCAGCTCAGCTGGAAAACAGGTGGACGGCTCAGCACAGCCAGTGATGTGCCCGGTGGTGCCTGGGGTCGGGGGAGGAGGAGGGCAAGTTAAGATGATGGGTTTTGGGGCTTTTTGGGAATTTTTGAATTTAATTTTATTTATTTTTTATACAGCGGGTTCTTATTAGTTATCCATTTTATACATATTAGTGTATACGTGTCAATCCCAGTCTCCCAGTTCATCCCACCACCACCACCACTCTCCCCCCTGGGTGTCCATACATTTGTTCTCTACAACTGTGTCTTTATTTCTGACCTGGAAACCGGTTCTAAGATGATGGGTTTAAGGAAAGAGTCTCAGGAGACAAAACAGCTACGTTCTGGAAGGCACTCACGATGCCTGCAGGCTCCCAGGCCAGTGGAGGTCACGGGGCCGATGCCCAGCACACACGTGCTGTGTCTTCAGCTCCTGTTCCTCCCCATAGTCAGGTTAACAGTTCCTGATGGGTTTCTGGCTGTTAAAATGGGTACCCTGACTGGATTTTTGTTGGGAGGGAGCAACTGAACCTGAGGGTGAGGGGATGGGAGAGGCAGGAGAGGACCAGGCAGGAGCTGGGTCTGGTTGGGCGATGCCGTCAGGAAGCTTGATCTCAGAGTCCTGCTCCAACGCTGTGGAAGAGGAGCTTTGGTGGCCTGCCTGTGACAAAGTGACAACAGTGTTTGTGGGGTGACTTTCCTAAAGCCAAGTGTGTCCAATGTAATGTTCTGGCCTTTGTGCTGAGAGGTATAAATGTGTCCTTGCTTTCAAGAAATGATGGGAGACTGGATTGCTGTTGCTTATTTTTTAAATGTCTTTCCTTGATGAAATGAGAAATTGGTGCCTCTCTGTGTGTCCTACCTGGCTGGGAGGGGGGATATCATGGTTGGGAATTCCAGAATCTCAAAACGATGGATATGGATCAACTCCCTCATTTACCGGTAGGATGACTGAGGGGTAGAGGAGAGGGAGTGGCTTGCTCAAGGTCACACAAAGAAGTCCTTGCGGTCTGGAATTCAGGGTCAAGAACGCAGGCCGTCCCCAGGCTCTGGCTCCTCCAGACCTGAGACCTCCCTGGTGCCTGGGCATTGTATCAGATTCCACAGGCTGCTGTGACAAATGACCACCAACAGAGTGGCTTAAGACAACACACATTTATTCTGTTAGGGTTCTGGAAGGTGGGAATCTGAAGTCGGTTGGCAGGCTGTGCCCCTTCTGGAGGCTCTAAGGAAAAATCCACTTCCTGGCCTTCTCCAGCTTCCAGTGTTTGCCGTGATCTTGGCTTACACCCCTGCATCACTCTGCCCTCTGCTTCTGTCCTCACATCTCCGTCTCTGGCTCTGACCCTCCTGCCCTCTCTTTTCTGTAAGGTCCTTGTTATTACTTTGGACCCACCTGGATAATCCAAGATAATCCTCCCCTCCTTGATTTAATCATACCTGCAAAGTCCCTTTCACCATGTCAGGTTTTAAGGATGTTGATGTGGATATGTTTGGGGGGTGTTATGGGTTAAATTATGTCTCCCCCAAAGATACATTCATTCTACAGTAATAGTTGGAGACTTCAATATCCTACTCTCGATAAAGAATAGAACCACCATACAGAAGATAAGTAAGGAACCAGGGGACTTGAACAATCAAATAAACCAAATAAGTCTAACAGACATATATAAAGCACTATACCCAACAACAGTAGAACACACATTCTTCTCAAGGGCATATGGGACATTCTCCAGGATAGACCATAGGCCAGGCCACGAATTAAGTCTCAGTAGATTTTAAAAGATAAATATTGTACAAAGTATCTTCTCTGACCACAACAGGATGAAGTTAGAAGTCAAAAACATAAAGAAAACTGGAAAATTCATGAATTTGTGGAAATTAAATAACACAGTCTTAAACAACTAATGAGTCAAACAAGAAATCATAAAGGCAATTAGAAAATACTTAGAGACAAATGAAAACAAAAACACAACATATCAAAACTTATAGAACACAGTGAAAACAGTGCTAAGGGAGATATTTGTAGCTATAAACACTTACTGTAAAGAAGAAGAAAGATCTCAAGCCACCAACCTGAATTTACAACTTAAGGAACTAGAAAAAAGAAGAACAAACTAAACCCAAAGCTAGCAAAAGGAAGAAATAATAAAGATTAGAGCAGAGATAAGCAAAGTAGAGAATAGAAAAAAATAGGGAAAAACAATGAAATCAAAAGGTGATTCTTGGACTTCCCTGGTGGCACAGTGGTTGAGAGTCCGCCTGCCAATGCAGGGGACGCGGGTTCGTGCCCCGGTCCAGGAAGATCCCACATGCCGTGGAGCGGCTGGGCCCGTGAGCCATGGCCACTGAGCCTGCACGTCCGGAGCCTGTGCTCCGCAACGGGAGAGGCCACAACAGTGAGAGGCCCGCGTACCGCAAAAAAAGGAAGTGAGAAAGAGAAGTCTCAAATTACTAAAATCAGAAATAAAAGTGGAATGTCACTACTAAATTCTACGGAAATAAAGACGATTATGAGAGAATACTATGAAAAATGGTATACAAATTTGGATAGCCTGGACAAAATGTACAAATTTCTAGAAACACAAAACCTACTAAGACTGAGTAACAAAGAAAATATGAATAGATCTATAAGTAACGAGATTGAATCAGTAATCAAAAATTTAAAATCCAACCAAAAATGCCCTGGACCTGATAGCTTCCCTGGTGAATTCTATCAAATACTTAGAGAACACCAATCTTTCTCGAACTTTCCTCAAAAATTGAAGAGGAGGGAACACTGTGGCCAGCATTGCCCTGATACCAAAGCCAGACAAAAACAATGCAAGAAAAGATATCCCTTAGAGCACTGATGCAAAAATCCTCCACAAAATACCAGAAAACAGAATTGAGCAGTACATTAAAAGGACCACAAGTGGGGTTTATCCTAGAATGCAAGGATTGTTCAACATACAAAAATCCATCAATGTGACATCTCACATTAACAGAATGAAGGGGAAAAAAACGTGTGACCATCTCAACCGATGCAGAAAAAGCATTTGACAACGGGGCTTCCCTGGTGGCGCAGTGGTTGAGAGTCCGCCTGCCGATGCAGGGGACACGGGTTCATGCCCCGGTTCGGGAAGATCCCACATGCCGCGGAGCAGCTGGGCCCGTGAGCCATGGCCGCTGAGCCTGCGCGTCCAGAGCCTGTGCTCCACAACGGGAGAGGCCACAGCAGTGAGAGGCCCGCGTACCGCAAAAAAAAAAAAAAAAGCATCTGACAAAATTCAACGCTCAGTAAACGCTCAGTAAACCAGGAATAGAAGTTTCATGATAAAAACGCCTAATAAACCAGGAATAGAAGAAAACTACGTCAACATAATACAAGCCACGTATGGAAACTCCACAGCGAACCCCATGCTCAATAGTGGAAGATGGAATGCTTTTCCTGCAAGGTCAGGAACAGAGCAAAGAACTTTTACCACTTCTATTAAATATAGTACTAGAAGTTCTATCCAGAGAGACTAGGCAACAAACAAAAGAAATAAAAGGCCTCTAAAATGGAAAGAAAGAAGTAAAATTATCTCTGTTTGATGATATGATCTTATATGTAGAAAACTCTAAATATTTCACAAAAAACTGTTAGAACTATTTAAACAAATTCAGCAAAGTAGCAGGACACAAAATCAACACATAAAACAGTTGTGTTGCTATACACTAAGAGTGTACAGTCCAAAGAGGAAATTAAGAAAACAGGTGTGTGTGCTTAACTCTGTGACGAGGGCCCAGCTTCTGGGGGACACCCACACCCTGAGGTCAGAGGCAACAAGGACTGAAGTGTGTTTCAGTCCATCCTCATGGACTCCAGCTTGTGTTCCAGGGTTCCAGCTTATTCGTGTTCTCTCTACCTGACAGCCCACTTCCCTCCCACCTTTTTGTCCTGGGGACTTCAAGCTCCAGCATCATCAGGCGAAGATAAAAGCCTTACAGAGACTGCTTAACCAGCTTCCACAGTTGCACAAGGTCAAATCCTTACAATGAATCTCTTCATTTACATACACACACATGCACGCCCACCACATGCACACATACTACACACTACCTACATAGCCCCCCACATGCTTCTTACACACAGGCATACATACTTCATATCTACTACCTGCATCTATATGCACGCATGTACACCACATGCATAGGTGGTTTTGCTTCTCCCATTGACCCTGACTGATACACCTGGAGATATTTTTTAAATTCCAAGCCCAGGTATCACCCCAGACCAATTAAACCAGACATCAGCATCTTTGAAGCCCCACAGATGATTCCAGTATGTAGAAACCACTGGCTAATCTACAGAGATCCCAGGCTACAACCCCAGAGCCTTCTGGGAGCTCAGATTGGGCCCAGGAAGGGAGAACCCCTCCCCTTACTGAAAGTTCACAAGGTTGGGTTCACTGGGCAGACTCAGAGGACAAAGCCTCAGGCATCCCAGGACTGGTCTCCTGTGGCTTCTGTTTTCATTGTTACAACTTTTGTTATTAATCTGTAATCAAAATCTCAATTCCCCCATCACCTTGGTGGGTTAGTTCACCCGCTGAAACAGTAGTGACCAGGGTCCTGGGCGGCAGACAGCCCTGTTTACGCAGAGGCCGCCCAAGCCAGGTGTAGAATAGCTGGAGTTTCTCCGAAGAGTCTTGGGGTGTGGCCCAGTGGTGCTCCGCCTGCTCTCACACCTGCTGGGGCTTCCAGCATGACCCCAGAACCAGGTGATTCATCCTTATGGATCCTGCAAGAGCCTTCTGAAATATATGCTTACCTATGCCCCAGTTAGCTCCTATGTACAACAGAAATATGTACATTTGTGTACCAAAAATATGCACTGGGATGTTCTTAGCAGCACTATTTGTATTGGCAAGAAGTGAAACGACCCAAATGCCCATCAAAAAGAGAACAGAAGAATGGATGAATAAACAGCAGTACAATCAAGCATACAACGAAATACTCTACAGAAGTGAGAAAGAGTAAACAGCAGCCATATGCAACAAAATTGAGGAATCCCACAAATGCATGTTGGGGAAAGAATCCAGACAGAGAGGAGATAGAAAGAATATACACCATTTGATTCCATTTAAGTTTGAAAAACAGGTAAAACTAAGCTAATGCACTAGAAGTAAGGATAGTGGCTACTCCTGCCCATCTGAAAAAGAAAAAAGAAAAAGTCCATGGTGAAAGAACTTGAAGAGTGATCCAGAGGCCTGGGATTAAGAAAAGAGTGAGAGGGCTTCCCTGGTGGCGCAGTGGTTGAGAGTCCGCATGCCGATGCAGGGGACACGGGTTCGTGCCCCGGTCCGGGAAGATCCCACATGCCGCGGAGCAGCTGGGCCCGTGAGCCATGGCCGCTGAGCCTGCGGGTCCGGAGCCTGTGCTCTGGAACAGGAGAGGCCACAACAGTGAGAGGCCCACGTACCACAAAAAAAAAAAAAAAAAAGAGTGAGAGAGGCAGAGGGCCAGGGCAAGACACACACCATTATTTCCCCAGCAGAGGCACCAATGATGGCTATGGCAGGAGGGGGTTGAGAGGCCAGAGGCTGTCCTGGAGAGTCATCTTGTGCTCAAGCTCACCTTCCACAGAGTATACCTATCTCGTCCCAAATCCCTCCATGCATCTCTTTCACCGGTTTCCACTTTGCTCATTGGAATATGCACTCTGGAAGCCTTAGCCACCAATAAGCTGCTGGTCTACTATGAGGCCGCCATGTTGTAAGGAAGCCCAAACTCACCTGTGTGGAGGGACCCTGGGACTTCAAGAAAAGAGAGAGATGCCTAGTCAGCCCCGAATGCCTTCAGCCCCTCGGCATGTCTGACTGCAGCCACATGAGAGCCTTTCAGCTGGACTCTTCCCAAATTCCTAACACATAGAAACCATGAGAGATAATAAAATGATTGGTGGTGTTTTGGGCCACTACGTTTTGGGGTGATTTCTTATGGAGCAGTAAATAACTGGAATACCTTGTTGAGTGACTTGTAGAATGCTGGCAGAAACCCCAAGTCGGAGGGCTTTGGGCAAAAGAGAACACTGGGGTGCGAGCCCTCTAGGGGCTGGATCCCACTGATGAAGGTCAGAGGTCAGAGCTGTGCTGCTGTGAGGGTCACTGCTGCTCCAGAACTGTCTGCCAGGCACGGTGGCCCAGTGAGCAGTGAGCTGCCTCAGGAGAGGGCCCCACGAGTCCTCACTGGGCAGAGGGGACGGGGCAGTAGCCAAGGGCTAAGGGCAGGGGATGAAGTCCGAGAGGGGCACCTGCTCACAGCCCCACTCACTCTGTAAAGGGAGGTGAACAGCCACGGTCCAAAATCGACTCGTGAAACCATAGGAAGTCAGTGGATTCTGCAGACCTGGAGAAGCTCAGGAGCAGATGAGATTTTAATATTTCAGAAGTTTCTGGGTCACAGCTGAAATGTTGTATCGGAGGCCTGAAAAATGCAGGGCCATACCGAGCATCACCCAGCCATACATTCTAGAGGCACAGGTGAGTCCATGGGGCTGGACTCAGCAGCAGCCCCCTGGGCCTCCAGCTGCCCCCTGACCTTCATGGGCGGGGATGCCTAGGGGGTGACACAGGGTCTGGCAAACCTGATTGGGTACCGGCCATCCTCACCTGGGGTGGAGCAGTGGCTCAAGGAGAGATGTCCACTGGAACAAAGAGCAGGGGCGATGGGAGTGGGGGGCTGCAGCCTCAGCCCGGGGCCTCCCGGCAAGACGGCTGGGCTGGGGACAAGGGGGATTTGGCCTTGGAACAAAACAGCAGCCGGCAACTGCAGGGAGAGGCGAGGGGTGCAGGAGAGGTGGATCAAGTTCCTGGGGACCAGGCCTCCCAAGTTATGCCATGTTTCAACACTTAGGCTTCAAAACAGAAAATTGACTTAAAAACAAAAAACAACCTCTTAATGTAGCACAGAGAGAGAAGAGAAGAGGACACAATGCAGTGAAGTTGGACAGGCTCCCAGACCATCTCAGGAGGAGCCGCGGAAGATTCCAGGCATCCTGCTTAACTCCCGCTCCTCTGAGGGAAGGCGCTCACAGTGAGAGAACTGCGAGACTGCGGGCCCCCAACACCACCCAGGGGCGGGGGGCCAAGCTTTGGGGTCAGGCAGGCTGGGCATGAATCTGACCAATGTGGACTCTGTCCTTTAAGCCTGCAAAAGTTACTTAACCTCTCTGGGTGCAGGGTAGGGTGGGGGGTGGCGAACCCTCCCCAGAGTTCTGAAAACTGAGTGGCCCTGATGGGGTGCATGTGGCCACAGCCACGACACAGAGAAAGACTCACAGCTCGGTGGGCATCCACTTTGGAAATTCCAAGCTAAGGGAAATTATCTTTTTTTCTTTCTTTCTTTCTTTCTTTCTTTCTTTCTTTCTTTCTTTCTTTCTTTCTTTCTTTCTTTCTTTCTTTCTTTCTTTCTTTCTTTCTTTCCTTTCTTCTTTCTTTCTTTTCTTTTCTTTCTTTCTTTCTTTCTTGTTGCGGCGAGCAGGGGCTGCTCTTTGTTGCAGTTTTTGGGCTTCTCACTGTGGTGGCTTCTCTTGTTGTGGAGCATGGGCTCTAGGCGGGTGGGCTTCAGTAGTTGCAGCACGCGGACTCAGTAGCTGTGGCTCACAGGCTCAGTAGTTGTGGCTCACGGGCTCTAGAGTGCAGGCTCAGTAGTTGTGGCGCATGGGCTTAGTTGCTCTGTGGCATGTGAGATCTTCCTGGACCAGGGCTCAAACCTGTGTCCCCTGCGTTGGCAGGCAGATTGTCAACCACTGCACCACCAGGGAAGTCCCTAAGGGAAATTATCTTTTAATTCAGACCACATTCTGGATTTTAGACACCACTTGTCTAGTCATCATGCGTGTTCTTCCCTCTTTGCTGAGACAGACAAAGCCGAGGTCCGACTTACCATGTGACTCGTGTGGCCTGAGCCCACACCTCACCTGGCCTGGGGTCAGAGCTCCCCCATGGAACGGATCCCCTGCTCTCTCCCCCCAGCCTAGAACCTGCGATGGTGACACACTGTCTGTCTCCCTGGTGGCATCCAGAAGGGTCTGAGGTCAGACATGGGCACAGAGCTTAGCACAGGGAATGCAGAGAAAGTGTTCGTAGAAGGAAGGAAAGAGGGGAGAGAAAGGAAGGAGGAAGGAGGGAGTTGAGGGGGTCTCAGTCATGGCTTCTTCATTCCCCTGCTGGCTTCCGGCGACTCCATATCAGCCTGGCTGCCCCCCAGCCCCATGCCAGGATGCTGTCAGCCGGCGTCCAGAGCCCTGAGAGGCTGTGCCTGATTTTCTTTTTACTTCTTTATTTTTTTGGCCACGGCCACAAGGAGGATCGCAGTTCCCCGACAAGGGATCAAACCCGTGCCCCTGGCAGTGGAAGTGCGGAGTCCTAACCACTGGACCGCCAGGGAAGTCCCTGGTCCCAGATGTTTTCAAAGCCCAGCATAGCCCCTCTCAGGCCCAGCTACCCCTCCTTGCTCTGACCCTTCACCCACTCTTGACCTACCCTCAAGGCCTTCAGAATCCCTCAAACAGGGTCTGGGGAAGGAAACCCACCGCGAAGGCGTCTTGGAACATCAGACAGGCCTGGGTGTGCATCTCACTCGGCCATTTACCAGCTGCCACACCTGCCTCCTGGTGTGTGGTGCCCAGAGCCAGGCCTGGGACCTCAGACTGTCACCTGTCCTCTCTGGGCCTCAGTGTGCTCATGTGTAAAGTGAGGATAACATTCCCTGCCTGTACCCACCTCGGAGGGGCCTCAAAGATCACTATCAATAGTTGCCCCTCCCCATTACCCAGGACGTCCAAAGTTTACGGCACAGTTGTAAATGGGGAACTGCACTGATTCTCACCTCGTCTCCAGTACGTGGCCTCTCAAATGTGCAGAACTGGTTAAAATGCAGATTCTGGTTCAGCAGGTCTGGGGTGGGGCCTGAGTTGCTGCATTTCTCACAGCACCCAGTGATGCTGCGAGAGCTCTTTGAGTGCAAAGCTGTAGAGAGAAGTCGTCCTGGCCCCATTTCCCCGGGGAGGGGCCTCCATCTCCCTGACACGTGCCCTTTTCCCCTTGGCGCGTTTGCTTGGGGTGCAAACTAGCCTTAAATTCAGTCTTTCCTGCCCGACCACTCCCCTGGCAGCCAGGTGCATGGGCGTCTGCTTAATGAACACTTGGGTATTTCTTGGGGTCACAACCTCCCACCTCGGATTAATGAACACTTGAGTATTTCTTGGGGTGACAGCCTCCAACCTCTGAAAGGATGCCTGAGCTTCTGGCTCCCCAGCACTGCAGCTGGGACACATCATTTCCCAATTCAAGGGCCAGCTGAGAAAGGTGCCACCAGGGCTCTGGGCTGGCCACAGCAGGAACAGGCAGCGGGCAGCTGGTGACCACTTCTTCCTCAATGGACTGAGGTCACCTCCACTCAGCAGCTGAAGGACTTCACGAAGATCAGAGGAGATGACGGTGTCCCTTTAACCCTCAAGGGGACATGAAAGGGGCTAGACAGATGGGGCTCAAGTTCCTACTTGGCCACTGACTAGCTGAAGACATCAATGGGGTCCAAGCTTCTGGTTCTCGGTAGCTAGAAAAGGACAGTAACACCTACTTGCAGCCTAGCTGTTGAGCATGAAAATACCCAATGAATCTAAGGGGCCCAGCGTGGTACCTGACCCAGGGGGATGCTTGAGACACAGAGCTGAGCCCATTCCTTCCTTCCTGCAGGACCAGGACCACCTACCCTACAGCCCCCTGCACGGGCTTCCATCATCCTTGGTACTTTGCCATCACCAGCCTTGTGAGGTTGGCCACCCAAGGGTGCTTTATTTCCCCGTGGGCACTGTGATGACTACAAGAGGGGCTGGCAAAGCCTTCTTGTCCACCAGCTAGGCATCCCCAGGGCATGCCAGAGCAAGGCCACCTTTATTAAATGCTTCTCCACTCAATTAGGGTTTTCTATGAAGCAGAACATTTTATTAAAAGACCTGAAGATAAATTATTACCCACCACTAATGATTATATTTAAAAGAGCAATACATAATTTAGAACAAGGTTTAAAGAAGTTAAAATACCTAGTGTATTTTTAGTTGGAGCACTTTTGGTTGCTAACGACAGGAACCCAGCTGCATCTAGTTACAGCAGAAGAAGGAATTTATCGGTTCAGGAAGGATAGGGGGCGGGGGTGGGGTGGGGGTGGAGGTGGGGCCTTGGGATTCAGACACAGCTGGATCAGGGGCTCAGATGAGGGCCATGCTTAGGTTGGTCTTCCTCTGTCATCTGCTCTCCTGGCAGCTGCTCCTGTTCTTTGTGATGGCAAAGGTATTGCCAGTCCTTCACTCAGCACCTCAGCCACCCCAAGGGAGAGATGGGCCTCGGTCCCGCCAGCCCCACCTGGGGTCCCTGACATCCTGACCCAGGAAGTGGAGGCTCTCGGTGGCCAGACCTGCTTCCATGCCCACTTCTGGAACACCTCAGGGCCAGGGGGAATGGGGTCCACTCAGAACAGGAACAAGACATAAGGACTTCGAGTGGGTGAGGGACCGGTCCCTAAAGAACAGAGGGGGTTCTGGTACCGTCGAGCCAGGATGCTTTTAGCAGCTCTTCCCTCTCCTCTCCCCAGCCTGGGATCTGTCTTGGGCATGAGTCAATGCAGTTGCTTGCTCATACTCAACCCAATTCCTGGAAGCCGAGGGAACATGTGAAACCTCTCCAGGTCGCCCTGGTTTGTGAAGACAAGGTCATCAGCTCTGCTGACCCCAGCCCTGGAGGATGGTGCAGGCCGGGCTGGCGGCCAGTCAACCCTCGGCCAGTGTATGCTTGTCAACGTGCTCCATCCGGCCTCTTCCCCAAGAGCCTCAATCTGTGTCGCCAGCGCTGGCTCCGCTCAGCCCCGCTCTGTGACACCGGCTTCTACTGGAAACTTGCTTGACTGTGTCTCAGAAGGAGTCATTCGTTTTCATCCCTTTAGAGCCAATGAGAATTGACCCACCACTGTTGTACTCCTGGGCCCCAAGCCCCATTTCCCTGAGTGAAATGACTCCCAGCACACAGATCTGTCCTGAGGCAGAGGTGGAGGGAGTGACCCACGCCACCCTGACCTTTCTCCCATACTCAGGGCCCTTCATAGTTTGCACCCCCCGTCCCATCCCATCCACCGTATCTCTAGTTCCCCTCGTCATGCCTGTCTGTGTCCCGCCGTTTTATGGAGGATGAAAGGCGCATCATCTAGCCACAAAGTCCCTAAACCCCACAGCTGTGGGCGGGGTGATCTCCATCCTGGAATCAGTCGCATCGGGGTAGGGGTGTGGTCTGTACTGGTGACCAACTGGGTGATGGGTTTCTTGACCCTCTCTGAGCCTCACCTGGAAAATCAGGACATTCCTGTGTGGCTGTGAAGATGAAACTGAGTTACTGATTGGGAACGTGTGGCATAAACTATAAAGAGGTGTGCCCCTGAAAGCAGTCATCACTATCTTCGATGTCATCATCCCGATTAACGGGCCCCTCTCAGAGGGAGGCCACAGGTGACAGCCAGCCTCTGACCTGCCAGCCAAGCCAGTGTCTCTGGAGACAGAACGCATGACGGGCCTCGATTCACCCCGAGCTGACTGCTAAATTCCTGTGGGAAAAGGCCTGAGCCGTGACCCCCAGAACAAGACCAGCACAGCCGGCCAGCAGCAGTTCTTGAGTTCAAGAAAATAAGTGCTTCAGGGCACCTCGCAGCAACAGCAGAACACAGTCATTACTGGAAATGACAGACGCCGGCTGATTGAGTGAATTCTTCTCAGCCAAACCTGAAATTACTGCGCTATTGATGGGGGCCTAATGGGAAAGGCACAAATACCCCGCAGGGAGCCCCACCGTGGCCCCAACGGCAGGCAGAGCCCGCCAGACTGCACGGCCTGGTGCATCCTAGCCTGCACCGTCTCCTGGGGTCTGGGGGTGCCCAGAGAGGGCCGTGTCCTGGGTCTCACAGGCAGCAAATGCGAGATCAGGTGCCGTCAATGCTTGCTGGATTATTAATGAATTAATCCGTCCTCACTACCAAATTAGTTACTAGGACCTGTGGTCCCCTACTCCCACCCCCCATGTGCCTTCGGGGGAAATGGGCTACTGCCTAGTTGCTGTGTTTCCACAGCAGGTCCGTGCTCTCAGATCCCCACCCAAGCACTGTTGGGTTGTATTTGTGTGTGTCTGCTAAAATATGTCTAACATAAAACTGACTATTTTCATAATTTTTAAGTGTGCATTTCAGTGGTATTAAGTACATTCACATTGTTGTACCATCACCACCATCTATTTCCAGAATTTTTTAAAATAAATTTATTTATTTTATTTATTTATTTTTGGCCGCATTCGGTCTTCGTTGCTGCTCACGGGCTTTCTCCGGTTGCAGTGAGCGGGGGCTACTCTTCGTTGCAGTGCGCGGGCTTCTCATTGCAGTGGCTTCTCTTGTTGCGGAGCACAGGCTCTAGGCTTGCGAGCTCCGTAGTTATGGTTCGCCGGCTCAGTAGTTGTGGCTTGCAGGCTCTAGAGCACAGGCTCAGTAGTTGTGGCTCACGGGCTTAGTTGCTCCGTGGCATGTGGGATCTTCCCGGACCAGGGATCAAACCCATGTCCCCTGCACTGGAAGGTGGGTTCTTAACCACTGTACCACCAGGGAAACCCCTATTTCCAGGATTTTACCTTCCCAAACAGAAATTCTGTGCATTAAACAACTCTCCATCTCCCCCTCACTCTGGTCCCTGGCAACCACCTTTCTATTTTCTGTCTCTATTGAAGATGACTAATCTAGGTACCCCATAGAAGTAGAATCATACAGTATTTGTGTTTTCGTGACTGGCTTATTTCACTTAGCATAATGTCCTCGAGGTTCATCCAAGTTGTAGCAAGCATCAGGATTTTCTTCCTTTTTATGACTGAATAATATTCCATGCTTACTGTTTATCCTTTCATCCACTGATGGACATTGGGGTTGCTTCTACCTTTTGACTATTGTGAATGATGCTGCTATGAACACACGTGTACAAATATCCATCCCAGTCTCTGCTTTCATTTCTTCGAGGTATATATTCAGAAGTAGAATTGTAGGATCCTATGCTAACTCTATATTTAACTTTTTGAGGACCCACCCTACTGTTTTTCACAGCAGCTGCACCAGTTTACATTCCCATCAGCACAAGTGTTCTGGTTTCTCCACATCCTGGCCAACGCTCATTATTTTCCCTTGTTTGACGATAGCCGTCCTAGAGGGTGTGAGATGGTATTTCACTGTGTTTTAAGACCTGACTACAGGCTTCCCTGGTGGCGCAGTGGTTGAGAGTCCACCTGCTGATGCAGGGGACACGGGCTCGTGCCCCGGTCCGGGAAGATCCCACATGCCGCGGAGCGGTTAGGCCCGTGAGCCATGGCCACTGAGCCTGCGCGTCCGGAGCCTGTGCTCCGCAACGGGAGAGGCCACGACAGTGAGAGGCCCGCATACCGCCAAAAAAAAAAAAAAGACCTGCCTACATGCCTTTCTCCTGTTGGACCAAAATCCTGGGGCAAGACCCCTCCACACCCAATGGGGCACCTGCCACGGGGCTGGCCATTTGTGGCAGTGAGGGTCAGTCCATGCTGAGTCCAGCTCTGCCGCCGCCGTCTCTTCCCCACGGGCCCCTGTCTCTGACTCCAGACACTGGCTTTCTTCCCCAGAGGAGCAGCCTGGCATTCTCCCGGCTCATACAAGCCACAATTTGCTCTTCAAATTGCCAAACTGTTTACCAACAGCAGACCTTCCTTTGTACTCTGCTGTTCTGCAAAAACAGTAATTATCCCAAGCCCGGCTGCCTCACCCTGATGTGAACAATGGCTTAATAGGAAAATCAGCACAAACGGCTCAGAGGCCCAATCACTGTCCTCCGCTGAAGCCCACACCTGACCCAGCATGGCCTCAGCCCTGCCACAGGGAAGTAGGAGGCTGTGCTCAAGATTCATCGAGGAGAGGCTTGGCTCCTTCCGGTGAAGACGGGGCTCCCTCTGAAGGAAAATGCAGCTCATCACGTGATACTAAGTCCATCCAAAGGCTGGAAGTCAGGCCTTCTAAAGGCTGGTGCCCTGAGGACAATGCCTGTAGGTCCCTCGGCTGGCTGGAAGCCGCAGGGAGCATGGCCAGAGTTCCTGACAGAAGGACTGGGATGGTGTCCTATCCATGTTACTTCTCAGCTGCGTGACCTTAAACGAGTCACTTGGCCTCTCAGAGCTTCAATTTCCTCACCTATGAAACAGAGACAGTAAGTGTACCTCTCTCCTAGGCTTTTGTGAGGTCTCATCAGAGAGATTACCCACAAATAGCTTCCGCTGGAGCGGAAACATGCGTCAAGCAGGAGACAGATGGAGGTGGGTTTGAACCCCAGCTTTGCCACCCACTGGCTCTGGGATGCTGGGTCCTAAACATCTCTGTGCCTCAATTTCCTCTTCTGGAAACAGGAAGACAACACCCATTTCACCGCATTTGTGCAAGGATTACATGAGTTGCTGGGCACGAAGGCCAAGCACACGGTGGCTGTGCAGCACCCCTGGGTGGTCGTTCTGGGATATGCCCCAGCCCCCAATACCCTTACGGAAGAGGGTCAGTGCTCAGCAAGGCTCACCTCCTAAGTAGGAGCCCCTGCGGTGACAGCAGGCAGATGTCCAAGGCTGTGCCCAGTGCCGGCACTCCTCAGTGTGACTGTCCTGCAAGTTGCCACAAGGCCCGGGTCCTTGGAGAAGCGTAGCTGAGGGAGAGGCTGCCTGGGGCCAGCAGGCGGGGCTGGGGTCCCGCACAGAGGGGCCAGCACGCAGGTACAGCCGGCTCCAGGCCACACAGCCAGAGCCACCCTTCCCATCAGGACGGCCTCCTCCTGCACTGCAGGGGCCTGTAGCCTCGCCCTGGCAGCGGGTGGCACTCCCAGGGGAGGGAAGCCGGATCTGGAAGAACCATGCTGACGTGGATGCCCGCTTCAGACGTGGAAGGCACAGGGCTGACTTGTTAGGGCCTGAGGCACAGGGAGGGTGAAAGTAAGAGACGGTCCCCCTTGCAAGCTCCCAGTCTAGTCGGGGAGGCAAACCCAGACTGATGATGACAGGAAAGGATAATTTGGGGTCTGACGGGACAGGGGAGCAGAGGGGACAGGGAGAGTCTTGCCCCAGCCTAGAGCTCCAAGGGGCTTCCTGGGGGAGGATGTGGAAGGAACTAAAAGCAAATTAAAAGACGGGCCAGAGGGTGAGGGGCATTTCATGGGCTGGTCAGGCATTTGATGAGCTTTCCTCAGACCCAGTCAGTGTCCAGCCAAGGTCCAGAGAGACTCAGAGACTGCTGGGCCCTCGGCCTGCCTCGTGGACTCTCCAGCTCGCCAGATGGAGGCTGTGGACGTGTAAGGAACCTGGGATTCCCGGGGAAGCTGCCCCAGCGCTGTGGGGCCGAAAGTTGAGGGGACTGGCGTTGAGTTGTGTGAAGGTCAAACCTTCCTGGAGAGCCGCATCACGGCTCTGGGCCCCACGGTGGAACTGGGTGGTCTCAGGCCAGATGCGTGGCTGCAGCTGGCTTCTTTCTTCTGGCACACCCGGCGTCACTGGGCTCAAAGCAGAGCATGCTGATTTACTCTTGGTCCCAGCTGCCATGGAGACCTGAGCAGAGGGATGCTCCGTTTTCCTGCAGAATTGAGTTGCCGTTCGATTGTTTGTCTGCTGTGTAGGGATTTGCCTGCTTGCAGGCCTGGGAGATTCCAGAACTTCCCTTTCATCTGCATTTCCACCCTTTGCAGGGCTCCTGGTGGGCAGTGCCATCCCCCCACTGCAACCCCATGCCGAGTGGTCCAGCTTCAAAGAAGTGTGAGGAGGAGAGGAAGCAGGACCCCTCTCCGGGAGGCAGGGGCTCAAAAAACTACCATGATTCATCATGCCCAAACATAAGCCGTCATAAATAATGGAACACATTCGGACATGGTGATTCAGAGTGTCAAATTATAGAAAGGCCATTTAGTATCGGTGACAAAATTAGATGAAAGGCTTCACTCCTTCAGATGAAGCAGCAGACCGAATGGTGCCAAGAAAGAACGCAGAGCTGCACCTCCAAATGCTCTAAATGAAAATGTGAGTTTCCCCAACAACCCAGTGGGGTGACCATCCCAGTCTGCTCTGCTCTCACACAGGGTAGTAGACAGGCATGCACCCAGGAAACCTCCCGTGATCGAAGTGCATGTTAGAAGAACAGCTGTTTCTCCAGGAAATAATTAAGAGCTGAAGGACTTCCTTGGTGGCGCAGTGGTTATGAATCCGCCTGCCAATGCAGGGGACACGGGTTCGAGCCCTGGTCCGGGAGGATCCCACGTGCCACGGAGCAACTAAGCCCGTGCGCCACAACTACTGAGCCTACGCTCTAGAGCCCGCGAGCCACAACTACTGAAGCCCAGGGACCTAGATCCCACGCTCCGCAACAAGAGAAGCCACTGCAATGAGAAGCTCACTCACCACAATGAAGAGTAACCCCCGCTCGCTGCAACTAGAGAAAGCCCACACACAGCAATGAAGTCCCAAAGCAGCCAAAAAAATTTTTAATTAATTAATTAATTATTTTAAAAAGAGTTAAGAGCTGGAGTGTTTTACAATAGCCAAGACATGGAAACAACCGAAATGTCCGTCGACAGATGAATGGATAAAGAAGATGTGGTACATATATACAATGGAACACTACTCAGCCATAAAAAAGAATGAAATAATGCCATTTGCAGTAACATGGATGCAACTAGAGATTATCATTCTAAGTTGAAGTAAGTCAGAAAGAGAAAAATACCGTAAGATATCACATATGTAGAATCAAAAATATGACACAAATGAACTTATCTATGAAACAGAAACAGAATCATGGACTTAGAGAACAGACTGGTGGTTGCCAAGGGAGAGGGCTTTGGGGGAGGGATTGAGTAGGAAGCTGGGGTCAGCAGATGTAAGCTTTTATATACAGAATGGATAAACAACAAGGTCCTCCTGTATAGCACAGAGAACTCTATTCAATATCCTATGATAAACTGTAATAGAAAAAATATTTTTAAAAAGCATGCTATATATATATATATATATATATATATATATATATATATAACTGAATCATTTTGCTGTACAGCAATAATTAACACAACATTGTAAATCAACTATACTTCAATAAAACTAATAATATAAAACAAAAAAGAGCTGGAGTGTTTCAGAGTCTCAATACCACACTCTTTTCGTTGCAGGAATTTAAATAATTTTAATGTTTTCTATAAAAGCATTTTAAAATCACATTCTAGAAAAAGTAAACTGACTGATCAAAACTCACAAAAAACAAAAACAAACCCCAAAACTCACCAAAACAGACCTGCCTCTCATTTGCATGTTAAAGCCACAAGCCAAGGAGCCTCTATCACTTTTGGCCTCTTGTTGCAATGTTGCTCTAAGCTAAGCACGGTTTAAGCAAAAGAAGTACTACCCCACCCCCAAGCCCTCTGAGCAAAAGCATCCTCAAAGCAACCATGCCTCTGGATGCTTTGTGAGCCACAGCCTTCCTCATTACCTGGGCAGCGTGTGTGCAGTTACTGTCAGAACAGACCAGTGCACGGTCCCGAAATGAGGGTTTTATCCTATTCAGTTTGTGCTGGGAAATTTGCACTGGGAAAGAAATACTGGTATTCACCTCAGAATAGCACTCTTTTAAAAAAAAAATTTTTATTTATTTTATTATTTATTTGGCTGTGCCAGGTCTTAGTTGCGGCACGTGGGCTCCTTAGTTGTGGCATGCGAACTCTTAGTTGCAGCACGCATGTTGGATCTAGTTCCCTGACCAAGGATCGAACCCAGGCCTCCTGCATTGGGAGCATGGAGTCTTAACCACTGCGCCACCAGGGAAGTCCCAGAACAGGTTTCTTCACCACAAGATTTCTCTGAACTAATCCCATGAGATGTAACATCCACACGTGTGCATGCACACTCGTGCATGTGCACGCACGCACACACACACACGGATAAATATACCTGAGATATACCACATAGAATACCTCTCTCCTGGCAATTTACAATGCATATTAACATTTTAAAGGCCCTGAAATGTCCTGCAATAAGGAAACGTGCTTAACTTTGCTTAACCTAATGTTTCATGAACTGAATTAACCAAGGAAACCTTTTTTTTTAAATTATCAAGATCTATTAATATATGGAGATGCCCACATGTCACAGAACACATTCGGAAGTGCTTATATGTGGATAAGGAAAATCGTGTCTTTGCATTGGCTGTTTGATTTTTCCCCCAGAGAACTTTCCCAGTAACACTGGAGGGAGGTGGCAAGGTCTTACAACCTTCCTCTGACAGATGAGGAAACCAAAGCTCAAAGAAAATAAGTATGTTATCCCAGGTTGCTCAGAAATAGATGACTTCTTAGAGAATTTAACAGAGGTTTTGATTATACACACATGTATTGTCCAGCACAAAATTGTTCCCCAGCTCATAGGACTACATGGAAATGTCCTGCTGGCCAGTCTGTGGGTCTCTGTCCTCTTCTCGCCTCTCTTCCCGTGTGGTTGTCTCCCTGACTCGTGCTGTCTCTGGGGGATCATTATCTGTGCACCGAAAGGGCCCTGGCCTGTTCCCACACAGCGAGGGGCTCTCTCTCCCCTTGGGGTCCAAGTGCGAAATGCATCTTCTCACCAAGAGGAACTGCATCTTCTTGGGCCCCTCGGCAAAGAGGCCACGTGGGAACCAGCCCTACCCTGGGGACTCAGGGTTGAACTCCACAGATGAGCAAAGACTAAGAAGTTTCTGTGATGAGTGATAAGGACCTGAAGCTCAAGCTGTGTGTCCTGGTGAGCAGAGAGCAGTGGAGACATGTCCTGGACCAGGATACCACCTTCTGCCACAAAGGTCATGGGTGTTCTTCAGCCTCCAAGATGGGACAAGCCAGGACGGCCACCAGCACGCCTGCATTTAGATGCACAGCCCCTCCCAAGAATGCCAAACTCATGGCTAGAATTCCTCAAGGGAGGTGCTGCCTCCCTGTTCTACGCCCTCCTTTCAGGGGCCCATCCTCTAGGAAATAAGAATTAGTGCCTGCACCCTCTCCAGGCCAACATCCCAGGTCATCAGCCTGGGGTCCCTCACCAGAACCACTCACCAGATCAAGAAATAAAACCTTAACCAGAACCCCCAGAACTCCCCTTGTGCCCCTTTCCGAGGGTAACAAATGCTATCCTTATCTCTAATATGACAGATCAGTGTTGCCTGTTTTTGAACTTAAATGCAATCATCCACATTGTTGCATGCAGCTGTAGTTCACTGGTTCTCATTCTGTGGAGTGTTCCATCATATGAATACACAACTTACCTGCTCTGTTGGTGAGCACTGGATCACTTCCAGTCCTGGGCTATCATGAATACTGCTGCCGTGAGCATTCCTGCACACGTGTTTTGGTGAACTTGGGTGTGCATAGTTGTTGAATGTATACCCAGGAGCTGTCTTGCTGTCTCGTAGTGGGTGTTTATATCCAGTTAGACTTATGTTGCCAGAAACTCCCACCAGCAATTCAGGAGAGCTGCAATTGCTCCACATCTTTTCTGCACTTGGAATTGTTGGTTTTTTAACTTCAGCCTTTCTCGTGGGTGTGTAGCAGTATCTCACTGTGGTTTTAATTTATATTTCCCTGTGACTAACAAAGTTGAGTGCACTTATAGGTTTATTATCCATGTAGATATGCTCTTTTGTAAAGTGCCTGTTCAAATTTTTCTATTGGGTCGTATGTCTTATTTATTTGAAGGAGTTCTTCATGTATTCTAAATTCAAGTCTTAGGTTAAACATACGTATGGCAAATTTCTTCTTCCATTCTGTGGTTTGCTTTGTGTCTTTTGTTCAATAGATATTCTTAAATTTAATGTAGTCCAATTTGGGACTTCTCTGGTGGTCTAGTGGGTAAGACTCTGCACTCCCAATGCAGGGGGTCCGTGTTCAATCTCTGGTCAGGGAACTAGATCCCACGTGCATGCTGCAACTAGGAAGCCCACATGCTATGACTAAGAGTCCATGCACCGCAACTAAGACCCAGCACAGCCAAAATAAATAAATGAATATTTTTTTAAAAATTTAACGTAGTCCAATTTATCACCATTTCTTTTATGGTTAGTGACTTTTGTGTCAAGATATTTGCCTACCCCAAGACCATGAAGATATTCTCCTATGTTTTTTTCTAGAAACTTTTTGTTTTGCTTTGAAAATGTATACCTTTTGATACAATCCTTCTGGAATTGGCCTTTGTGTATGGCATGAACTAGTGATCAAAATTCATTTTTTCCTGTATGGATATCCAATTACCCCAACACCTTTTATTGAAAAGATCATCCTTACTTCCCACTGCACTAGGCTTTCATCTTTGTGAAAAATCAAGTCGACACTATGTGTGTAAGTCTGTGTCTGGATTCTCTGTTCTGCCCCATTGATCTATTTGTCTATCCTTGGCAATTACCATGCTGCCTTAATTGCTGTAGCATCATAATAAATCTTGGAGTCTGGTAGTATAAATCCTCTGGTTTGGTTTTTCCTCTTTAAGATTGTCTAATTTTTCTTGGTCCATTGCATTCAGAATCAACACACACACACAGCCCCACACACACACCCCTTCCTCAGCTCTGTGTTTTAGATCTATTCCCGTTGCTTTGTGAACATCGTGTCTGTAACCTGTAACTGTTGCATGGTGTACATGTCAATCACTGGCCAGTCAGGGAAGAGAAACCTCACTAAATATTTCAAGCAAAGAGGAATTTAATTCAAGAAGCTCATGACAAAGGTGTGGGAACCGAGAAAAGGGGAGGGACGTGACCTAGAGATCAGGGAGCTGCTACTACTCCTAGGCTGGAAGCGCAGAGCAGGCAGGGGTGCTACACAGAGATAAGGAAGTGTCAGCCCCGGGTTGGGGCCATGGCCAAGCTCTCCCTGCTGCTGCTGGACCCCAGCGACTGCCGCCCCAGATCCAAGAGCTGGAGCAGATGGGCTTACACCGTTACACTTGTGTGGGTCCCCACAAAATATGTTGAAATCCTAACCCCCAGTCCCTGAGAATGTGACCTTATTTGGAAATAGGGTCATCACAGATGTGATTAGTTAAGGTGAAGTCAGACTGGAGTCAGGTGGGTGCTACTCCAGAAGGAGGAACTTGGACACAGACACACACGCTGGGAGAGTGCCATGTGAAGATGAAAGTCGAGATTGGGGTGATGCTTCTACAAGTCAAAGACCGCCAAAGATGGCAGCAAACCCCCAGATGCCAGGGGGAGCCCTGAAGCAGATTCTCCTTCCCGTCCCCAGGAGGCACCAACCCTGCCTGGACTTCCCACCTGCAGAGCTATGAGACAGTAAATGTTGTGTAAGCCACCCAGTCTGTGGTACCCTGTTACGGCAGCCCCAGCTAACTAATGCACCCACCTTCTAATGTGGTGCCAGGGTCTCCTGTTGGCTGACTCTTGTCAGAGCCCAGCTGGCCAGGGAGCCTACGACATGTGGTTGCCAGGCTTCCAGCCCCGTGGCACTGAAAGGGAAGAAGACCAAGAGCAACAGACGAATATCTAGCCAAGTGCGCATCCTCCAGGTGCCGCCTGTCCATCTACCCCTGTGACGGACACCCTCCGACACAAGGGTCTCTATAAGAACTTGAGGGTTTATGTCAAGGTGCAGAATTTCTGTAATGCTGCTTCTGTGAGGCGGCCTTCGAAGCCGTTCCTGACCTGGCCCCTGCTTCTCCCTGGCCTTCTCTGCTCCCACTCTCAGCTTCAGCCACGCTCACCCTCCCTCCCTGTCTCAGGGCCTTTGCACTTGCTGTTCCTTCTGCTCCCAACTAAAGGGCCCACCTCACTATGCATCTAAAACACCTCCCTCCTTGTTCACTCTCCCCACCATGCTTTGCTTTCTTCATCCCACTTACCAATATCCAAAATGACAATAGATTTACTCACTGATTCTAGGATCAAGCATGACAGAATCTTGTCTGACTGGTTCGTTGCTGTGTCCCCAGACCCCAGAATAGGGCCTGGAACATATAGCAGATGCTCAATAAATATTTGTTGAATGAATAAACACTGTGTCTTCTCCATACCATGAAACAGAGCAGGTTCACCCAGGTCTGGACTGAAGGATAAAGCTGGCTCTAAGCAGGCCTGGCCTTGGGGGTCACCGGGCTGCCCCAGAGCTTGCCAGCCTTCCCTGGGCCTCTGGTCTCCTACTCAAAACAGCTCTGCCCACCAGCCCTGCCCATCCTCCCAGTGGATGGGGCGAGACCAGAGTTGGGGAGACCAGGCTGACAATCAGGCCAGAGAAGAGACAGGTCTGAGCCGACAAGATACGATGGGTGGGAGAGAAGGTCTCAGGTGGGAGAGGTGTCAGGGGCCTTGAATGCCGCACATCAGGTATGATGTTTGGGTTTCTGGCCTGGCACCAGGGGGGCTAGATCCTGAGATGGGGCTGCAGCAGGAGGCGCAGTTGGCTGGAGGTGAGCTGAGTTTGGGGGTCTGGGGGATACTGATGCAGAGACATCAAACAGGTCATTGGAAATACAGCTCTGCAACTCAGGGGAGATTAAGGTTGCAGGTGAACCTACGAAAACCATATTTTTGTTTCACCAAAATTAAATATTAAAGCAGCTCATGAAACAAAAAGTGAACCAACAACCTAACCTTGCATCTAAAGCAATTAGAGAAAGAAGGACAAAAAAAACCCCAAGTTAGCAGAAGGAAAGAAATCATAAAGATCAGATCAGAAATAAATGAAAAAGAAATGAAGGAAACGATAGCAAAGATCAACAAAAGTAAAAGCTGGTTCTTTGAGAAGATAAACAAAATTGATAAACCGTTAGCCAGACTCATCAAGAAAAAAAGGGAGAAGACTCAGATCAATAGAATTAGAAATGAAAAAAGAGAGGTAACAACTGACACTGCAGAAATACAAAAGATCATGCGAGATTACTACAAGCAGCTCTATGCCAATAAAATGGACAACCTGGAAGAAATGGACACATTCTTAGAAAGGCACAACCTGCCAAGACTGAATCAGGAAGAAATAGAAAATATGAACAGACCAATCACAAGCACTGAAATTGAAACTGTGATTAAAAATCTTCCAACAAACAAAAGCCCAGGACCAGATGGCCTCACAGGCGAATTCTATCAAACATTTAGAGAAGAGTTAACACCTATCCTT
>RJWK010032107.1:0-23843 GCA_004363435.1 Platanista minor
GGGGCACAAACCCGTGTCCCCTGCATTGGCAGGAGGACTCTCAACCACTGCACCACCAGGGAAGCCCCATATATTCTTCTCTTGGACATTTTAAGCTGTAATCACTTCATGCCTAGAATGTGATATCCAGTGATGACTATATCTCTGCCTTCTACACATTGCCACTAGCAGGAAGGACAGACAAAGGGCCCATGGGTGGAAACACAAGAGTTGCCACATTGCTAAAAGATTGTCCTACCCTTGTCTGACATGCTTAAGACCCACCCAGGAGAGCATGATGTTACCACATAACAAGAGAGAAAATCTGTGGGAAAGCCATTTGGTATTGTGAAGTAAGTATCTTGTAAGCCATAGGAAAAGGCACAGACACATAGGAAGACTGCTTGACAAAGTGTGGAACCTGTGGAGAAGATCAGGAGACAACCTTTGGTGCCAGTGGCTGGCAAATGGGGTAAAGGAATTCTGCCATCACCTTCACTGCCCTGAGGTGGTACAGATTTGAGGCAGCACACAGTCAAACCACTGACAGGCAAAAGTCCAAGTTTCTTGGTTGTTAGCAGTGAAACATGGGTAACCAGAGCCCTGACTCATTCTGAGTCCAATGAGAATGAGAGACCCTAAATCAAGTCATCAGCACCATTCTGGCAGTGAAAAAATATGCTCCAACTAGCAGGAATGATTCTTACCAGGCTTGCTCCTGGAATGAGGGCTCAGCTGCAGGGCCTGTGATGACCCTTAGACACTAGACCTGGAGCTCCTTGGTGTTATCAGGTCAACGAAAGGAATGTGTGAAGAGCAGGCAGGGAGAAGTGTTGTAGGGGAGCATAGGGTGCCCTGATGAGACAAATGGGCACAGATTTCACACAGGCTCTAACCCGGGTTTAAAGTGAGTTTAAAACACCACAACCAGGTGACACAGTTGACTGCAGGCTTCCCAGACACTGGATGGGAACTGAGATAATTTTGAGGTAGGCATTTCCATCAACCATAACTCAGTAATGACCAGGTGTGAACTTTGGGCACCCTTTCTTAATGGCACTGAGGACCTGATAATTCAAATGGCAAAAAAAAAAAAAAAAGATACTTTAAAGGAAGGGGGCGATGTTGGCATAAACTTCTGACCTAAGAGTGTAATATGTTATAGATACTTATTTTGGTAATTCAGAATACACATCTACAACTTTTCTTTTCTTCTTTCTTTCTTCCTTCCTCCCTCCCCTCCCTCCCTCTATCCCTCCCTCTCCATCCTTCCTTTCTTCCTTCTTACTATCTAGAAGGATGTAAAAATCAACTAATCTAACTCCTATCAGGGTATAGATTAGAAGAATGAACAACGGTGTTCACCAAAACAAAACTTAATGCAAGTAGTGACAACAAAACTTAATGCAAGGTGTTCTGAGAAAATAGAAGTTGTATGAAAAGTCAAATGCAGTTTATAACTCCAAATTGAATAGGCAAAGAAAATGACAAAGAGGCACTGACCCAGGCAGGATGGAAGGAGATAGATACTAATTTCTACCTGAAATAGGAAATTGGCTTTGAAAGGATGCCACAAAATGAAATCTTTCATACAGCTTTAATACAAAATATTTCACAGATGATTGCACGCTTCATTTAAAATTAGCACAGAAGTGAAAACAATGAATTGACAACCCAACAGGGAGAAAGAATAGAAAGACAAAGTAAGGCTGCCATTCAGAAATCAAAGTTGAACTGAATCATCAGTCATTTGCAATTCATTATAGGTTTTAGGTTGTTTTTAAAATTAAATGTATTTTCCTTTTTCAGAGAAAGATATGAAGATGATTACATGACAGTCTGTGACAATCTGTGAAACTAAATAAGGAAGTGTTTCTTAGAGGCTATCTTCCAGGAAGAATGAGTTTAAGAATATATAAAAATATATATAGCCTCCAAAAACAAACTGTGAAACAATTCTTTTAGCATCAAGTTTTAGCCCTCAAATTTCTATAAAAGGAAAGGAAAACAAAATTCTATCAATATTTCTGACATTTACTTATGTGTTGAAAGGTTTCCACAAGTAGATAAGTAGGCTTTCAGCCAGTATGTTTTTCCAAGTAATTCTCACTAGTCAACACTCTAAAAGAAAAGGCACCTCACTTAATGCCATTTTAAGTGGGCTTTAATCCACAAGTAGTTTTAAATTTCATGACATCTCAAAATGTGCAGGCCCGAATATAGAAATCATCATGTAAACACTTAAATCCCTTTGTGTGCATACATGTATCTGAGTATTTAGTAAAGAATGAATCAGGGTCATAATTAGAATGCTCTTAATTAATTGTGTCCATTTACAATTTCCTGTACAACTATGAAAAGTGAAGTAATAACTCTTCATGTATAGGTAGGCTCCATTGGCAGAAGAACTTGGAAAATGCTTTTATATCAGTGACATTAATTACTTCAGATAGAAAATCAGTGAAGTTGATTCAGTATAGATTTGTTTTTCCTCGATCAATTTATACAAATACATAAAGCTTTCAAAGTTCAATTTTTCAATGGTAAAATATTTGACATTATGTGAATGCTCCAAATTCAATTTAAAACGTCAGCACTGAAGATACACTTACATGTTTTTTGTGTAATGTTATGAATACATATTTTGGTAGATCTTATTTTTATGGAAATTTTTTTTTTTTTTACTAATTTACTACTAAATTAAAATAAAGTGGGCCAGCAATGCACTTGGAATTGGCCATAGTTTATACACAATCTATGACTGCTACCAGCTAATGTGGGATATTTAATCAATCTGAAACTCAAATTTTGAAAATTTATAATTTTTAAATATAACACATAACAATTAAACTAGAAAATTGTGGTGAACTTGATGTTAAAATAAAAACATTTAAAAAAGACTTGACATGGCAAGTGATTTCTTTGCTGCCCCATCATTAAACAGATTTTATAACTGTTTCAACCTTTGAAGAACTATTCTCTAAATCAATAGTGTTAGTTCACTAAATGTTGGTTGTATCTTATTTATAATCAGTTGGAAATCCTTAATTAAAGTAATCAATGAAATAAGGCCAGGCAACTTTAGATTTTGAAGTTTTAAGTGAATTGTGATTACTGAAAACAAAGTCTACAAAAAAGATAATGAAATTTATTCTTTAAAAGCAAGGACCAAACTGAATGAATTACTGATGAGAACTTGTTTATAAGATTTAATTTTGAGATGCTATGATTAAGCCTTAATATCTTAACCTACAGTAAGATGGAATTCCTGTTTTTAATTGGATAAATTTATGACTGGAAACTGAAGGAAACTGAAAAAAAACTATGATTTTGCATCATCTTTTTTGTAACATTTAAAAGACTCATTAACACAGACAAGGTATTTGAGGAATTTTGCTTCTGGTAGATATATGTGAAAATAAATGGGCTGAAATATTTATAAAATTTAATTCTAAATATGGAATTATATTTACCATTTAGGAATATTTGCTCAGTAGCTGTAGAGAGAATGTTATCTTAGTTAAGGTATGGTATTTTAGGAAGGATCAGTTGAAGATCTCAACAATTTCAAATTGATCAACTATAAAGTAAAACTTAGAAGAATGTTGCAAGAAATATTTTCTGAAAACAATTAAAAATATGTCCATATTGAAAATAATACATTCTTCAGAAAAATACTAGTGACATAGTACTAGAAACAGATATGGGTAAGAAACTGATTAAGAATAAGGACATATTCTGCCTAAGTTCAGAAAAATCAATGTACAGTTTTATTTTTTACTTTGCTTTAATGTATACAAATATGTTATTTTTATTTCTTTAGAAATAATTTAATATTTGAATGTTTTTGAATTAAGTCATTTTAAAAATCAATCAACATATACCTATGGTTAACTAATACTGTACACTTTAACTCTGTTAAGAGAGTAGACTCATGTTGTGTTCTTACAATAATAATAATAAATATAATGAAATCATTATGGGACTTTCATTCTCTCTTTCTTAACCATCCAGCATTTCAGTATTTCTACGAAATCGAATTCACATTATGAACAAAATACTTCACTCCAGTCACAAATAACTATTTAGAGACTCAAAATTTTCACTTCCAGTATTTATTTTCAACCACTATTAAAAAACAAACTGTTAAGACCTCTTTGCCTAACAACAACAAAAACAACAAATATTTCAAGATTACAAACATGGTCCACAGTCCTGAGTGCTTTACAGCTTGATGAGATAAGCACACTTATTACAAACTTTTTATAGATGAGGACACTGAGGCACAGAGAAGCTAAGCAAATCAGTCCAAGGTCACCTAGCCAGTAAGTGGATGAGCCAGAAGAAAAATTGATGCAGTCTGCCTCTCTAGGCCCGTGAGCCATGGCCGCTGAGCCTGCGCGTCCGGAGCCTGTGCTCCGCAACGGGAGAGGCCACAACAGTGAGAGGCCCTTGTACCGCAAAAAAAAAAAAAAAAAAAAAATTTGCTTCAATGTCGTATTCTTCTTTATAAATGAGAATTCTAAAGGAAGCTTATTACAGAATAGTATTATTTTTCTTTTGATCAGTCTTGCAGCATCAATATTTCTCCTCCTAAGGTTTTTTCAAAAAAATCCCTCTCCAGTTTCAGAATAGTAAGCGTGATAAGGCATGGTCAAGCCTCTATTTCATAATTTGTACCAACATTTTTAATATCTTTCAACCTATAATATAATTCTGAGATATTTCTAGGGTAGGATGGCTGTACGTTTATACAATTCAAGTTATTTGCAATATTTTTTTAAATGAATGCTTTTGTGGACTTCTGTGTAATAGACAATAACAGCAAGAACTCTTTTCCAACACAGTTGTTTTAGATCATTAACTTTCATCAACTTTGGTAAACTAAGGACTGATTATATCTGTTAAGTGCCTGAAACATGTTATTGATACATCCACTTAGCTAAGTAAATAAGGGACAATCTCAAATACTCAGTTCCTGGGTGGACCAGGCCCAAAGGCCATAAAAACCTCAGAAAATGAGGTCTTAGTGAGACTTAGTTTGGTTCAGCATATATCTGTTTTATCTCCTGGAGATAATAATCAAGCTATATGAATTACAGGTATTACATTCACACTTCTTTTTTATGGATTAGAGGTCATTATACTGATATTCAGGTACATGTTTGCTATGAGAAATGTATTCAAGGTTTGGGGATGCTAGAGCAGAAAACTTATTCATTAAATTACTTACAACATTAATTTGGATGACTTGGTTGGCACCTTGGAGAATAGGATAAGGTTTTAAAACTTGACAAGTTGGCGTGTAGGAGGACAACAACAAGTTAGGTTTTAGTATTTAGGTTGAAGGAAGCTAATTCACCCAAGAGGAAAAACAAACTGAACAAAACAAGAAGAGAAGATAATATTTGCAGAGATCTGATACATATGTGGTATAATAAAATATGTTTTTAAAAATCTTTTACAAGTAAACAAAAACAATTTCTATAATTAGTATTTACAGCTCATGATTAAAAATAAATTTTAGTTGATTTATTTCTATTTAACTTTGAGCCTAAATGACTCCATCATCCATCTTTTTATTCATTCATTCATTCACAGTTTCATGCTTATATGCCTACGTTTACTTAGTAAATATTTAATGACAATAAACCTTCTTTTTGCAAGAGAGAGGCAATAAAGGAATAGGTAGTCTGTTATTTATCTTTCTACCAGATTCCCTATGTGGCTTTGATTGTAAGAAGAGATCAAACTGAAAATTTGGAAGATCTTTATTTACGCTCTGACACATTGAAAATCCCTTTTGTTATGGACTGAATGTTTTTGTCTCCCCCCTAAATTTAATGTGATGGCATTTGGAGTTAGGACTTTTAGGAGTTAGTTATGTTTACGTGAGGTCATGAGGGTGGGATCTTCACGATGGGATTATTCTCCTTATAAGAAGAGGATGAGAGACCAGGTCTCTCTGTCTCTCTTTCTCCACCCTGTAAGGACATAGTGAGAAGGCAGCAGTCCAAGCCGTGAGCGTTCTACCAGAAACCAAATCAGCAAGCACGTTGATCTTGTGCTGCCTAGGCTCTATAACTGTGAGGAATAAATGTCTTGTTGTTTAAGCCACCCAGTCTTTGGTATTTTGTTACAGCAGCCTGAGCTAAGACATGGTGATAACAAGAAATATATATTTGATCTTTGTCCCCAGTTCCTGACACAGAGTTTCTAAAATTTTTGGTGATAGGAACATCTTTTTGTTATTCATAACAAGCCTCTTTCCACCATACTTGAATTTATACTAATAAAGTGACTTTGATTGGCTCCTAGATAGCTTAAGGATGGGGGACGGTTGCTAGAGGAACCAACTGATTAGAAGTTTGGAACTTTCAGCCCCACCTGCAGAGGGGAACAGGGCTGGAGGTTGAGTTCAGTAATCAATGGCCAGTGATTTAATCAATCATGCCTACATAATGGAACCAACATGAAAAACCCTGTATGATGGAGTTGAGAGAGCTTCTGGGTAGTGAACACATCGAGGTGCTGGGAGCATGACATGCCTGGAGAGAGTGCATGCAGCACCCTTTCCCTCATACCTTACCCTATGCATCTCTTCCATTTGGCTGTTCCTTAGTTGTATCTTTTATAATAAACCATAGTAGTAAACTACCTTCCTGAGTTCTGCAAGCAGTTCTAACAAATTATCAAACCTGAGGAGGGGGTTGCGGGAACCGCTCAACTTTACAGCCAGTTGGTCAGAATTATGAGTGACCCAGATTTGTAATTAGCATCTGAAGTAGGGGCAATCTATGGGACTGAGCCCTTCACCTGTGGGATTTGTGCTAACTTTGCATAGTGTCAGAACCGAACTGAAGGTAGGGCACCTAGTTGGTGTTAGGAGAATGGAAAAACTGGTTGTTGGGTGAAGAAAAAAACACACATCTGGTATCAGAAGTGTTGTGAGTAAAAACAGTTCAGAAGACACTTTCTCCTACTCTTTCTTTGAATTAATTGAATTCACCTATTCTTTAGAATTCAACAGCTCAATTCCTAGTCTGACCAACAAGAAGTTGAAATTTCCACTCAAGAATAATACAAGTCGGGAAGCTGAAGATGAATTAAATTAATAACATATAACAGACTATATCTTTATAATTTTATTTTATTTTTTGGCATAGATGAAATATATCAAAAACATTTGCCACTAAGAAAAAAACACTAAGCTTTTAAAATATGAATGAAATACTTCTTGTAAGTAATAAATCTTAAACAAAAGAAAAAGTATAATGAATGTTATTTGAAATAAGATGCATGTATCTTTTTGAATTAGTGTTTTTATTTTTTTCAGGTATATACCCAAGAGTGGAACTGCTGGATCATATGGTAGTTCTATTTTAGATTTTTGAGAAATCTCCATAGTATTCTCCATAGTGGTTGTACCACTTTACGGTCCTAACAACAGTGTAGAGGGTTCCCTTTTCTCCACATCCTCACCAACAAAAAGATACACGCACCCCAATATTCATAGCAGTGTTATTTACAATTGCCAAGTTATGGAAGCAACCTAAGTATCCATCAACAGGTGAATGGGTAAAGAAAATGTGACACATATATATATATATATATATATATATATATATATATATACATACACACACACACACACACACACACACACACACACACAATGGAATACTACTCAGCCATAAAGAAGAACAAAATAATGCCATTTGTGGCAACATGGGTGGACCTAGAAAACAGCGTAGTAAGTGAAATAAGTCAGAGAGAGAAAGACAAATACTGTATGATATCACTTATACGTGGAATCTAAAAAAATATGACTAACTAGTGAACAAAACAAAGAAGAAGCAGACTAACTGATGTAGAGAACAAACTAGTGGCTACCAGTGGGGAGAGGGAAGGGGGGAGGGGCAATATAGGTGTAGGGGATTTAAAAAAAAGGGTTATTATGGGATTATATGAAATCATGTGTGTGAAAGTTTTGAAAATTGTAAAGCACTGTAGAAGTTAAAGAATTTTTCATTCAATTAAAAAAGTTTTTTTTAAATGCCACTTGCAAAAAAAAAATAAGATGCACATTTTATAATATAGTACTGCATTAAACAATGATCCTTAGATCTTGAATTTATTAGGTGAATTTTGTCTCAACAATATGAACTTTTACATGTTGAGATCATAGCGCCACCATTAAAATAAGATATGCAGATGAAATAAGGGACTGAAGAGGGAGTCATAGACCTGCTGGAATGGATATACAATTTTTTTAGGGGGTGGTTGCAAACAGCCTATGAAAATGGTCATGAGAGCAGTAATCACTTTAAACACTTCCCAGGCACAGAGATGACCAGAGATATATGCACAAAATAGATACATAACATTTCAGTAACCACCAAATAAGACCTTTCACATTCCTCTTTTCTCTTCCCTTCTAGACTTTCCCACATCCTGTCCCTACGTCCCATTGCACATACCTTAGTTTTATCATGGTTTGCAAGCTGGGAGAAAAGGATTAGAAAAAATAGATGATGAAAAAAGAATTTCATCGTACCTAGCTTCTACCTAAGGTAGGACTAAGCTGGAGAAGGGGAAATGTCTCAACTTTAAGTCAAGAGCTATATCAAGACTATTAAATGAAAAATGATAATTATTGGCTGGAGAAACACTGCCATGATTTGATCACACAGTGATGGGATTTGCCTAAATTTCATCAGAAGTAAGGTGAAGGTCTAGCCCCAGAGAAATAAAGATAGAAGGGGAAGAAAAATAAAGTTCCTTTAAGATGATATACCAAGAACAGAGCTTGCTTAAGTAAGAATTATAAGAACTCCCTTGCACCTGGTATTGTACAAATATTTTTACATAATATGTGAGTGTGTGTGTTCTCATAACTTTTGTCCCATTTGTTACAATTATTGCTACTTCATTATAGGTGAGATAAATGAGACTTAGAGATATTATGTAACTCACCTAGCTATAGGGTTGCAAGATTTATCAAATATAGAATGCCAAGTGAAATCTGAATTTCAGATATACAATGAATGTATATTTTTTAGTACAAGTATATTCTGTGCAATATTTGGGACCTTCTTATACTAGGCAATTATCTATTGGTGAACTGAAATTCAAATTTAGCTGAGTGTCCTACATATTATCAAGCAAACATACCTAGATCACACAGCTAGTAAATGATGGTCCCAAAATTTGAAATCAGATCTATAGGGTCTGGGTACACTTTGTCCTCATAACTCTGTGATCTCTTTTCAGAGGAGAAAAAATATCAGCTTGATTGCTTCTTTGCACTGTTAAATCTCAGGATCTTTCCCTACAGCTTTTGGCTTGATATATTCCCACTATCAAATGCTGAAATCTACTGATGCTGGTTCTTTATTGTTCTTATATACCCAGTTGAATAACTCATCCCAAAGACATGAGGTATGTAGTCAGCTTTGTTTCTGTGGTTATCTTTATTATTCCCCTATGTTAAGAGCTTCCTAATACTTTTGGCATTTCTCCTAACTCAACACTTCTTCCTACTGCTTACTCAGTTTGCATTTTACAAGCCTCTCAGCTTCCCCTACCAATAAGATATTCTGGGTCAGTGGTTTTTCAAGCTGCTTTTACAGAATGTGAGTTCCTTGAAAGAGAAAACATTTCATTTGTAAAAAATATGAAAATCTACTAAGGGTAAGACAAAACTGAACAAAATACATTTGATATTCTACTTTCACCATATGTTTTGGAATAAAAAAATAACAGATGTAATACTACTTTGTGGTTTCATTGGTATTAATCATGTTTCTCGGGACTAAATTGTCAAATAATTATAATTTTGGTGCCCCCCCCTTAATGTGAATTATAAAGATAAAATTCACAATGAACAGGAAAACAGAGGAAGTTCAAAATTTTAGGAAGCTAATAAAACGATGGAAGTCAAAAGTTTTCTCTGGACATTTTATGAATTTTTCTGGGGAATTTAAATAAAGGTTAAAATAGAGAACTAAAAAATCGTAAATGTTTATGAAGTGCATTTATGGACAGCACAGTTTTTTAGCCTGGTAAAGACAACATTAAAGATATACTTAGAGAAAGTCAGACAATTATTACGAATTTGCCTGTGTACACAGCATCAGACTATATGCTCAGAAGTACTCTAGCTGAGGAATACTTGCTGTAAGAAATGTTCAAGAAAGAAAAATAAAACAGATTAAAATTATACCTTCATACCATACACAAAAATAAAACTCAAAATGGCTTAAAGATTTAAATATAAGACAGGACACCATAAAACTCCTAGAAGAGAACATAGGCAAAACATTCTCTGACATAAATTGTAGCAATGTTTTCCTAGCTCAGTCTCCCAAGCCAATAGAAATAAGAGCAAAAATAAGCAAATGGAACCTAATCAAACTTATAAGCTTTTGCAAAGCAAAGGAAATCATAAACAAAATGAAAAGACAACCTATGGACTGGGAGAAAATATTTGCAAACCATAAGACCAACAAGGACTTAATTTCCAAAATATACAAACAGCTCATACCATTCAGTATTAAAAACAAAACAAACAACCCAATGAAAAACTGGGCAGAAGACCTAAATGGATATTTTCTCCAAAGAAGACATACAGATGACCAACAGGCACATGAAAAGATGCTCATCATCATTAATTATTAGAGAAATTCAAATCAAAACTACCAGGAGGTATCACCTCCCACCATTCAGAATGGCCATCACCAAAATATCTACAAATAATAAATGCTGGAGAGGGTGTGGAGAAAAAGGAACCCTACTACACTGTTGTTGGGAATGTAAATTGGTGCGGCCACCATGGAAAACAGTGTGGAGTTTCCTTTAAAAACTAAAAATAGAGTTGCCATATGATCCAGCAATTCCACTCCTGCACATATATCTGGAAAAGACAAAAACTCTAATTACAAAAGACCCATGCACCCCAAATGTTCATAGCAGAACTATTCACAATAGTCAAGACAAGGAAGCAACCTAATTTTCCATCAACAGATAAATGGATAAAGAAGATGTGGTATATAAACACAATGGAATATTACTCAGCCATAAAAAAGAATGAAATAATGCCATTTGCAGCAACATGGATGGACTTAGAGATTATCATACTAAGCTAAGTAGGTCATACAGAGAAAGACAAATACCATATGATATCATTTATATGTGGAATCTAAAATATGACACAAATAAACCCATTTACAAGACAGAAACAGACTCACAGACATAGAAAACAATCATATGGTTACCGAAGGGGAAGGTGGGGGGAGGAATAAATTAGGAGTTTGGAATCAACAGATACACCCTACTATATATAAAATACTCAACAAGGACCTACTATTATAGAACAGGGAACTACACTCAAAATCTTGTAATAATGGGCTTCCCTGGTGGCGCAGTGGTTGAGAGTCCACCTGCTGATGCAGGGGACACGGGTTCATGCCCTGGTCCGGGAATATCCCACATGCCGTGGAGCGGCTGGGCCCGTGAGCCATGGCCGCTGGGCCTGCGCGTCCGGAGCCTGTGCTCCGCAACGGGAGAGGCCACAGCAGTGAGAGGCCTGCGGACGGCAAAAAAAAAAAAAAAAAAAAAATCTTGTCATAATGAAAAGTATATAAAAAAGAATATGTATACATACATATATATACATCTGAATCACTTTGCTGTGCACTTGAAACTAACACAACATTGTAAATTAACTATACCTCAATAAAAAAAGTTTATTGGAAAAAATTAAAATTTTTTTTAAATCTTAAAAAAAAATACACACAAAGGTATAAGCATATATCATATTTCTACATACAAATGTCTCAAATTCTATTTTTATTATACATAAATATAACCACATAATAAAGTTATAAAAATAAACTAGCAGTACTGATATATAAAAGTGCTAAAGGAATAAGGAAAATACAAAGCATGGAATTCCTGAAGTGACTTTGTAAGTAGAATAAATATAGCTATCTGTAATGTTTTTAGGGAAGTATCAGGCTTAAAAATGAACTTTGAAAACAGAAGAAGCTATGGATTAGGGAGGAAGAATGGCAATCCAATATACGAGAGGTTAAAAAAAAGCAAAGTGAGAATGGCAAATATGTTGACTTTACCTAATGCAAAAGTGTATGACAGACAGTGTGTCATGTGAATTCTGGAAGGAAAAATTAGTTATTTGGTAAAGAGAAAATGTTGAGGACATCTGGGGTAATGAGGAAATAATTCTTTTTTCTTAAAGAAATTAATTTACATGTACATAATAAATTTTAGGTTAGATTGTAGGAAGCAGTGGTATGCTGAGCTGGGTTTTCAGTACAAAAGAGCTGATTATTTAAATACTGCTGTCTTTAAATTGACAATGGTGGAAAAATTTACATTATGGAAATCTACCAATGCTACAAGTCAGGATTTTGTTTGCTTTTCTACGGAGCTGGTTTGCCAGCACTCCACACAAGTTATTGTTATAACCTGAAATTAGTTTCCAAATAAGGTAATAGAAAAAATTTTTTTAGTATTAAGAAAGAAGGCCATAAATATATTCTTAAATTATTTCTTACATTATTTAGTAGGTCAAAAGTCCAAACATAGTTCCTTCAGTAAAATTGTACCTGTACCCTCAGGGAATTTGTTCCAAATTTCTTGTTTATGATGTATCTAATTTTTTTAATACTAAAATTAGATTTCTTAGTTAAAGGTGGAGAAATAAGGCTGATATCTATTTAATGAAGAGAAAGCTGTCAAATGAAGGAAACGTGACAATGGAAAAAAGGAATAAATCTATATGAAAAAAAGATACTTTCTAATTTTAAAAAATACAGTATTTTCCATGTGTTATATAGTTAAGTGTTAATTTATGTGAAAACATTTTAGGCTCAAATTTATGTTTTTTGCCCTGGTGGCTTTAAATATTAATTACATAACTATGTTTTATTAGATTAGAAATAATCAGGTGACAAAGTACACGTGTCAGCACCATAAGTTGTATTTGAAATTGTATCCCTCAAAGTTTTAGAGAAATAAAAACAAAGGGCATAAAATGGCTTGTCACAGATAAAACATTTACACAGTGCTGCTTCCTCAGTATTCACTTGCTTGAATAAATATCCTAAATGAATATACCACATAAAGCAAAATACTGTATTTGCTAAAATAAATACAAGTTCAAATGTGCACAGCTAGAGATGGCTACGGCTCTTAGAGAAATAATCGGGCTCAGTCTAAAATGAATGTGAGACATTGAAAGAAGCATAAAACAGTTTTACAGAACATGATAAAATGAGTACTGTGCCATTTAAAACTGATTGACAGGTAATGAACTATAAAATCTATATTAAAATGAAAATGACACAGAGAGAGAATAGTACACGGCCTTATCCCTGCAGTCTTAGGGTAGAAAAATGGGAAATTTTCTACACCACCAGCTCACAAAAATTAAGCAAATTAAAAACTGCTGAAAAATGTATGTGCTATGATTGAATTAGCCAGTTGCTGAGAAAGAGAAGTGCAATGCAATTTAATTTTGTGGCATTAGGATGATATTCCTACACATAGATTGAATTGGCAGTTGAAAATGAGATGTTTCCGGTATATATGTGTGTTCATTTATGTATCCTTATGTTTCTACATAATTCTTCATCTACCAGAGGATTTAAACATATGTTAGAGGTCTGTATTCTGCATCTTAGCCTATCAGCATACCCGTGTAGACATTCCATTGCTAGTTTATAATTTAATAGTCTGAATTGTGTAGCCATAACAAGTAAACAATGGGTTTTATTGCTAGCTTGATATAACTGTTCTGAATAAAATTTGAACTGCCTCACTCAAAGGGAAGATGTCTCTGTACCTTACTCTCTTTGTCTTTTTTCTTTGCCTCAGGATCTAATAGAAAGAACAAAAAAAAAAAAATAGCCTGGTTCTCATGGGTAGCAAAATGGAAGTCTTATTCTTATTTCTTACATTAAAAAATAAAGAGGGGCTTCCCTGGTGGCGCAGTGGTTGAGAGTCCGCCTGCCGATGCAGGGGACGCGGTTTCGCGCCCCGGTCCGGGGGGATCCCACATGCCGCGGAGCGGCTGGGCCCGTGAGCCATGGCCGCTGAGCCTGCGCGTCGGGAGCCTGTGCTCTGCAACGGGAGAGGCCACAGCAGTGAGAGGCCCGCGTACCGCAAAAAAAATAAATAAATAAATAAAGAGACTAAAATTGGTTGTATAACTGAAATGAAAAGCCACAATTGTGAAGTTACAGGATTATATTAAAAGCTTATTTCAGGACACTCAAGTACACACAGACACACACACACACATATACACAGACACACACACACCCAGAGTTTAGGTATCATTGATAACCCATTATTTGCCAGGGTTTACTGTAGAAATTTTATGAAATTGCTTAATTTCATACTGGGCTTCAATAAGATATACAGTGCTTTTGTTCGCAATTCACTAATGACAAAGCTAGGGTACAGAGACTTTAAGAAAATTTTCCAAATTTGCATCGATAGTAAGTGGCCATAGCCTAGTTTCAAACCCAGTAGCCTCACTCCCACACATTTTCTTAACCATTATATAACCAAAGCGGTTGTTTTTTGACAACTATAAATTCTCATTTTACCTAAACACTTTAGATGTCAACTTATTATTTAAATTCTACTAAATATCAATGTTTTGGCCCAAGGCCTAGATCATCAGATACATAATTAACCCTGGATGCTAATCTGTTAATATAAAGAAGGAATTAGAGCCAGGAGCATTAGCAAAGGGCATCCCTCAAGCAAACAATGTAGAAAAAGGAGAATGTTATCCACAACGATTATGCAGATAGGGAAACTGTCAAATGTATCTTGATAAAACTAAATTGATTTTCATCTTATCTCTGCTTTGCCTACAGTAATTCATCAATTTCTTAATTTCTGATCATTATAGTGTAAATTTCCTTCTTTTGCCTTCACATTAGATATGTAGAGGTCCACTTATAGTGTAAAGAAGAGATTGTGAGTTTCCTGAAAACCTTCAATTAAATATTTTGGCTTCAAGCAGATCTGTGATCCTCTGAAAAATGTGCACATGTTTTGTATGTATGTGTATTTGTTAGCAGAGAGAAACTGTGGCTTTTTTTAGACCACTAAATCAACTATTAGAGCAAATAACTCAATTCCTTTCTTAAACTTTTACAATTCTAGACCTGTCAAGATATCATGGATTAGTGGAAAGAGGAAGAGGTCAAAAAGCCTAATTGTATGGTGGTTAAGAAAACATACTTGACAGGGAGACTACCAGGTTTGAATCTGGGCTATGGCCACTTACAACCTGTGCAAATTTGGACAATTTGCCTTAATGCCTCTGTGCCCCATGTTTGTCATCAGTGTAATGGGGACAATAGCAGTATGTACCTTACTGGAGTCCTATATGAAGTTTAAAATGTCAATATACATAAAGCTTGCAGAATTTAAAATTTCACTTTGAATCCTATATCTTTACTCAGTTACCATGTAAATTTTGGAAAAGCCAATTCACTTATTATTCTAAAACTCACACCATTTTTGTTTACATTGATGAAAATAATAACTATTCTTGTCATTTGTGGCAGGGTAACAAAGCACCTCAAAGATAATGGCTTAAAATAATAAAGATTTACTTTGCTATTTTGGCAGGGGTTCAATGAGAACAGCTCCACAGGACATTACCTGCTGGGGAGTGACACAATGGATTGGGCTGAAAGCATCTGAAGACTCCCTCCCTCTGCCTGGTGGTCGATATTGTCACCAGGAATCTCAGTTGGTTTCTCAATTGAAACACCTAACATGTAGCCTCTCCTTGTGGCTCCAGGACTTTCTCACTATGGCTGAGATCCAATAATGAGCACCCGAATCAACCAGGCAGATACTATACCACTTTTACGACCTTAGCTCAGAAATCACAGTGCCATATCTGTCATAATCACAAACACACCCAAATTCAAAAGGAGGGGTCAAAGTCACAGTATAAGACAAGTATGTAGTGGGAGGTATTACTGCAACAAATTTTGAAAAATACACTCTACCACAGTTTTCTAGCACATAGGACTGTTGCCAGAATAAAATGGAACAAGGTATCTAAAAAATTGTTGCAACATTTTAATTTCACTAATCAAATTAAATCACTTATGGATATGAACGCACAAAGGAAAAGCACTATTATATAGTTATATGTTATCATTCTTATCCAGAGTACAAAAATTTGATAAATTTTCAGCAATGTTGATGTGTTTGAAAATTTCACTATAACCTTGAATTTCTCTATAGCTCAGATTAAAAATATTGAAAAATTTTAAAAGGAGGGCAAGGTATGTTGGAGTTGAGAATATTAAATTATTTATGGACTAAGAATTAGTTTATTATTAAAATTAGCTATGATATACCCTCTAGATTGGTAATTAGTATTTTGAAGGTTAGAAACCCTTTAGGTATCTGAAAATAGAGCACTAGTAGCAGAATTTTCAACAGCCACAGGGGAAGCCCAGAGACACAGGAAAATACTTCCCCATGCTGAATGAAAATAACTTTCAAAGTATACCAGCAAAATTATCCATTAGGAATAAAGGCAAAATAAAGATTAGCCAAAGCTGAAGCCATCCTAAAAACTTTCTAAATGATATATTTAAGGAAGAAGGAAAAGTGTCAAAAAAGGAAGGTCTGAGGCTTTAGAAGGAATGGTAGCAGAGATACTACTAGAAAATATTTGCTTATGTCTGAATTTTTTAAAATGTATAAATCAATAATAAAAGAGTATGCCTAATCTGTCGATTAAAAACAACTACAGAATTAAAATACTTGAATTATGTAGCACAAAAGTACTGCTTTGTAGAAAGTAATATTTTTATGTTCTTTAGACATGTATTAGCAAACTTATTCAGTAAAGAACCAGACAGTAAATATTTTAGGCTTTGCAGGCCAAGAGGCAAAGTAGAGGATATTGTGTATATAATTATATAACAAGAGAGAAATATAACAAGAGAGAATTTCCATAATTGTTTTAATTGATGAAGTTCAAATTAAATAATAGTGATTGACAACACTTGTACGAACGTGGGGTGTATGTGTGTGTGTGTGATATAGAAAAATAAAAATTTGGGGGGATGTTTTGCTTAGAGTTCAAAGTTAGTGTTTTCTATCAACCAAATTGACTGCAAAATGTGCATCTGTTAATGCTCATCTGTAATGAGATTTTACATATTTCATGTTTGAAAATGTCTTTTCACACAGATAGGTAGTCCCCTATACTGATATCAACAAATGAACCACTTGGAAACTTACTTTGGTTACAGCCTCATTTTCATTCTGCTGTAGTAAAATATTTTATTTTAAATTTTGTAATATTTATGATGTTGCTTTCCTGGATTGCAGATATTGTTGTGGGTGCTTACAGTTATAATGTTTATGCATATTTTATTTGTTTAGCCCAGCTACAATGTCATTAAATAATATACACAATGCTTTGCTATCTAATTTGATAACAACACTCTACTGTGTCTAAATATCAATCAGTACATTTGAAGCTCACTTTTCTCTTCTGTTTTGACGTGATTAGCTTTCACTGGTATCAAAAAATAAAAATGAAAGTCCCAGTATGGCAATACATGTGGCACTCAAAATGCTTTGGACTTGTAATTTCATCAATGAAATTTGAATTTCATATTTTCTCCATGTCACAAAACTTTACCCTTTGTTTTATTCATTCATTTAACATGTAAAAATTATTTTTAAAGTGACAGGCTCTGAAGAAAAATGTGGCCAAAAAAAAAAAAGGAAATCAGAATGAACACACAACAAAAGTAAGATGAATAAAACTATGTTAGTAATTAACATTAATGAAAACTTATGAACTCCCCAGTTAAAAAAAAAACATGATTAAAATATATAGATTGTATTAAATTTATCCAACAAAATTTTATTTGTAAGAAAACATCTAAAATAATTAAAACCTTTTGCAAACTGTTCAAGAAATCAAAAGGTAGAAATGTTCTCCAAATTGTTTTGTAATGTTTTTATAGTTTTTACTTCAAAACAAGATGAGAAATGATACAATGAAAAAAATATATATATATATAAAAGCCAATAGTCTAAATGGAAACTAAAACAAAGAGGAGATGTCAGTACACATCTATTAGAATGGCTAAAATCCAAAACACTGACAATACCAAATGTTGGTGAGTATGTGGAGCAACAGGAACTCTCATTCATTGCCCATAAGAATTCAAAATCGTACAGCCACTTGGGAAGAAAGATTTTTACAAAACTAAACACTCTTACATACTATCCAACAGTTGTGTTTCTTGGTATTTTATTCAAATAAGTTGAAAATTTATGTCAAAAAAACCCTTACTTGCATGTGTATGGTATAGCAGCTGTATTAATATTTGCTAAAAATGAGAAGCAATCAAAATGTTTTTCAGTAGGTGAAAGAATAAATAAACTGTGGTATATTGGACAACAGAATATTATTCATGCTAAAAGGAAATGAGCTATCAAGGCATGAAAAGACACAGAAGAAATTTCAAGTCAAATTACTAAGTAAATATTAGTTTGGCCAAAAAGTTCGTTCGGGTTTTCCATAACATAAGATGTATAATTCCAACTAAATGACGTTCTGGAAAGGCAGAATTATGGAGATAGTAAAAAGATCACTGGTTGCCAAAGGTTTGAAGGGAGAGAGGAATAAATAGGTAACAGAGGATTTTTAGGGGAATGAAACTACCCTGTATGCTACTGTAATGGTGGATACATGCTATTTTACATTTGTCCAAAGTAAAATACTTATAGCAATATAAAGAAAAAATGTCCTGATATATGCAGATTTATCCCAGTAACTTAACTGTGTCTTAACACTAGAATCAATAAATGTAATTTACCACATAATGAATGAAAAGAGAAGAATCAATTAATTATTTAATAATTATAGAAAATATGCTTATAAAATTTATTTAATTATGAAAAATATTACTATTATAAAAATAGTAAAAAGTGTAATCGATTATTTAAATCAAAACCACAATTAATAATTATTTTACCTTTTCCAAATAAGCAAGATTTATAAACTCTCATATGAATTGTTGGCCAAACAATGGGACATTTTATAAACTGCTGTGGGAGAATACGTTCGTTCAACCACTCATTTTTTTTTTCCTTCTGGACAGAAGAATAAATGTTATTGTAGGCTACTGAGTTTGGGGATAGTTTGTTATGTATTATTATTAGTATCATTGTTTGTTAAGCTACTTTAAAATCTGATAATTACGTGACGAGGAGACAAAAGTAAATGATACCAATAGCCTATGTATTCTATGATAGAAGTATGCAAAGAGTATTGCAGGAACACAAAGAAGGTAAATTAAACAAAAATGGCAAAAAGAATATGTAAGGGTCAAAGGTGTTCTAGAAAAGGTAAGTCTTTAAATCAGAATGGTTACTGAATGTATACAGGATGATGTACGGGGGTTGCTTGCTACAGAGCAAGGTTGCAGATTGAGTGAGACATGAAACGATAAATAAGCAATAAAGAATATGGCACATTTGAGGATCTCTAAGTAGTTCAGCACTGCAGGAATAAGAAGTTGTCTGTAGAAGACTGAGTAGAAATAAGGTTACAGAATAAGACAGATGCTAGATTTTAAAGGGCCTTACTTGTCACAATTGGATTTCATACTAAGACAATTTTAACAATACTGTATTCCCTTTTGTTGGTTCCTTATGAGAGAGCCAGGTCTATAATCTAAAAGTCTAATAAGCCAGGTATCATATTATCATATCGACAGATGGTGAATCACTCTTGATAAATAACTTATTAGGGTTTACAAGTTACTAGTATTTCAATAGCATCCTTCAAAATGATGGAGCCAATTTTATATATATGACTCTTGAGCAACAAAAGGTTAGGGATGCCCACATTTACACAGTTGAAAATCTGTGTATACCTTTTGAAACTCCCAAAACTTAACAACTAACAGCCTATTAGACTACTGTTGACCAAAAACCTTACTGATAACATAAAACAGTCAATTAACAGATATTTTGTATGTTATATGTATTATACACTGAATTCTTACAATAAAGTAAGCTAGAGAAAAGAAACCGTTAGTAAGAAAATCATAAGAAAAATACATTTACAGTATTATATTGTATTTATCAATACTGTAAGCTTACATCATCTGTTTACAAGATGAATCGTCTGTCAGTACCTACATGGATATTGTCCCATATAATACAAAACACTGTAGATATTTTATATGTATTACTAACACTGGCATCAAAAATGAAGATACTGTGAAAAAGAAATTTATATTTATTGTAGGTATAACAATTCTTGAATTGAAAATGAAGAGGCAGCAATACGATAACTTTTTGGTAGCCTGAGGTAATCGATACAATTGCTTACATCAATAGTAGCCTAGTCTATATACTAATGAATGAATCATTATGTTTATGGCATACAGTATTATGGTAGAATTCATAATACAGCATTGGAAACATTGTTATATTAAAAAAAAAAACCTGTGATGAAAGGCTGATATGAAGTTTCTCCAATTACAGTGGGAGGGTATACTGTATGGTAATGTAATTCTTTGAAAGCTTAGTTACAAAACAGCAAGAAAACTAACACATTATTATTAAATATCACTCACCTCATGCCTATGTAAGGACAGGCTATCCACTTCAGTGCAAGTCTTGCACACAATCTTCTACACCATGAATACTTAGGTGGTGATGACATAAAAGCATCTCATACAGTTCTTGCTGTACAGTTATTAGATTTTCACATGATGACACTTACATGACTACACAACAGATAACGTTTATTAACTGTATGGCATGATGGTTATTTGCTATTTATCAAGTGGAAGTGGATCATAAAGGGCTTCCTCCGTGTTGTCCTCTTGCTGAGTAGGCTGAGAAGGAAGAAGAGGAGGGGTTGGTCTTGCCGGCTCAGGGGTGGCAGAGGGCGAAGAGCGGAGGAGGTGGAAGGGGAAGCAGGAGAGGCAGACACACTTGATTACATTTTTGGAAATACCTTGTATTTTCTATATTACTTCTTTGCTTTTTCATTTCTCTAAAAATGTTTCTATACTGTACCAATCCTTCTTCCCCCACTACTTTAGCTTCAGTGCCCTTATCATAGAAGGGTCCATATCGTAAAAAAAGTCAAAAGCACTCTTAAGTAATTGGAACCCTCTGCCAGACTGGCACTGCTTCTTCTATGTCTTCTTCCTGATAGTCCGGCACTGGTTTGGAAGCACTCGTCTCCATCAAGTCATCTTCTGTTCATTCCTCTGGTATGTTGTCTATTAGCTCTTGAATTTCTCCAAGACACATACTTTAAAACCCTTAAAACCCCCCACCTTTTTTGCCGTATCCATAATCTCTTTTATGATTTTCTTGATTGGCTCTGCTATAAATCCTGTGAAGTCATACACAACATCTTGATATAGTTTTTTCCAGCAGGAATTTACTGTTTCAGGCTTCATGACTTTCAAGGCTTTTTGCATAACAATGGCATCTTTAAACCGTATAATCCTTCCAGATTTTCATGATGTTCTCTCTTTCAGGGTTCCATTTCATAGCACTGTCAACCCTTTCCACAGAGAAATGTGTGTAATGAGTCTTAAAAAATGTATATAATGAGGGGCTTCCCTGGTGGCGCAGTGGTTGAGAGTCCGCCTGCCGATGCAGGGGACACGGGTTCGTGCCCCGGTCTGGGAAGATCCCACATGCCGCAGAGTGGCTGGGCCTGTGAGCCATGGCCACTGAGCCCGTGCATCCTGAGCCTGTGCTCTGCAACGGGAGAGGCCACAACAGTGAGAGGCCCGCATACCGCCAAAAAAAAAAAAAAAGAAAAAAAATGTATATAATGAGTCCTCACGACTCTCTGATCTAGAGGCTGAATTAGAGACATTGTGTTTGGGGGCCACTTTGATGCCTTCAATTTGAACTCATAGCATTCTGAGTGACCAGAGACATTGTCCAATATCAAAAGAACTTTAAAAGGCAGTCCCTTATTGGCAAGGCACTTCCTGACTTTAGGGACAAATCATCCATGGAACCAACCCAGAAAAAGGATTCTCATTGTCCAGGCCTTCTTCTTGTACAACCAAAAGGCCTGCAACTGGTGTTAATATTTTCCCTTCAAGGGTTGGGGCTTAGGAGGTTTATAGATAAGGGCAGTCCTGACCATAAACCTGACTGCATTTGCACAAAGCAAGAGAGTTAATCTGTCCCTTCCTGCCTTAAAAGCTGGTGTTGCTTCTCTTCCTTACTAACTTGTGGCAATTTTTTTTTTTTTTTTTTTTCCAGAACAGGGCACTTTCATCTGCTTTAAAAACCTGTCCAGGAAGATATCCTTTCTTCTCAAAGATTTTCTAAATGGCATCTGGGAACTTTGCTGGGTTTTGGTAGGCAGATGCTGCTTCTCCTTTATCTTGACATTTTTAAAGCCAAATCTTTTTCTAAAATTATCACACCACCCTTTGCTGGCATTAAATTCTCCAATTTTAGATCCTTCACCTTTCTTTTGCTTTAATTTGTCATATAATGACTTCACTTTTTCTCGACTCAGAGTCTTATAGGTATGCTTTTCTTATAGCAAACCTGCACCCCACATAAAAGCTGCATTTTCAGTCTGAGATAACAGGTATTTGAAAAGAGTGCAGGATTTTCACATCTGCTAGAGTAGCTGCAGCAATGGCTTCATGGATTTCCTTTTCTTTTTTTACAGTGTTCCTTATACTGGATTCATTTACCTTGAAATGGTGGGCAACTGCAGCGGCAGGCCACAATCTGTGGTACATATCAAGCAATTCAACTTTTTCTTCTATTGTCATGACATTTCTCTGCTTCTTGGGAGCACTTCCAGTATTACTAGTGGCACTTTGTATGAGGTCCATGGACTTATTCAACGTTTACGTTTTGCACAAAACACGATGAAAAATACACGAGAACCACGAGAGGTCACTTTTTACTAAGATTCGCAATTTACTGGAGAGACAAAGTGCTCAGGCAGAGATGATCAGCATCACAGGGCATCTTAAGCAGATACTCACAACACATGAGCTCACTGCAATAACAAGAGAGGTGGCTAAAAAATTATTACAGTAGTTCAGTACATACTAGTTAATTTTATGTAATTATGACTTAATGGATTTTTCTTTTTTTTTTTTTTGGCGGTACGAGGGCCTCTCACTGTTGTGGCCTCTCCCGTTGCAGAGCACAGGCTCCGGACACGCAGGCTCAGAGGCCATGGCTCATGGGCCCAGCCGCTCCGCGGTATGTGGGATCTTCCCGGACCGGGGCACGAACCCGTGTCCCCTGCATCGGCAGGCAGACTCTCAACCACTGCGCCACCAGGGAAGCCCGACTTAATGGATTTTTACATTTGTTTACATCTCTCAACTGTGAATAGCATCATATAGAATCTGTATTTGTGAATAGATTTTAATAAATTTTAACTTTTTATAATAGATTTGTATATATTTTAAGGTAGTAAATGATAAAATAGACTAAGTATCTACATATATTTATGCATTCATGACATACCTTTATCTTTTCCTTTTTTTTTTTTAACAACTTTATTGGAGTATAATTGCTTTACAATGGTGTGTTAGTCTCTGCTTTATAACAAAGTGAATTACTTATACATATACATATACATATGTTCCCATATCTCTTCCCTCTTGCATCTCCCTCCCTCCCACCCTCCCTATCCCACCCCTCTACGTGGTCACAAAGCACCGAACTGATCTCCCTGTGCTATGGGGCTGCTTCCCACTAGCTATCTATTTTACGTTTAGTAGTGTATATATGTCCATGCCACT
>RJWK010032108.1:0-23843 GCA_004363435.1 Platanista minor
GGGGTTTTCGAGCTTTGATTCCACGGGCCAGAGGGGAGCGTCTCTGGGCCTCAGGGTCCCACCTGCAAAGCACCCACCTGCTGGGGGCCCGGATTATCGTAGGCTGTTATCAGTGAAGCAGTTGGAACAGTGCCTGGCAGGCGACACGCTCACAGAAGTGTGTGTGGGTGAGAACAGCCTTCCAGAGGGAGCACCCTACCCTGGTCCCTCATACATCAGGCCGTGGGCGCAGTGCTAACCCTGCACACAGTAGGTGCACCGAGCAGCGCCGGGAACAGGCGTGGGCTGTGACTCAGGGCACGTGGACAGAATGGATTTGGGAGCATGTTAGCAAGCAGCCTGGTGGGCCGAGGGCTCCAGAACCTCTGTGTCCCCGCCAGCTTCGGAGCCTTGCCCCCATCATGGGAACTCTTTGCACCTACTCGCCACAGTTTTAATCTGAGAGACATGGTGTACCCCGCCTTCCCCTTAGTACATGGCTGAAGGTCATAAGGGCAGCACACAGGGATGCTTCTGCAGATTACATGTCTGTGTTTTTTTTTTTTTGGCTGTGCCTCGTGGCTCGAAGGATCTCAGTTCCCTGGTCATGTATTGAACCTGGTCCCCGACAGTGAAAGTGCCGTGTCCTAACCATGGGACCTAAAGGGAATTTCCATACATGTTTACCATTTTTCTGATTATTAAAGCAATCTGAAAATTTGATTAATGCAGAAAAGCCCAATGAACGTGATCACACTCTTCCTTGACTCTCCCTCCCGTCATTCAAGTGTTAGTGTATTTTTTTTCCCAGTTCTTCTCATTTCTTTTTTCAGGGTTAGGTTCAGTGAAGGAAATTTTAAAAACAAGTCCTTGGGTTTTTGGAGCTCAAAGCTTCAGAGGAAATGTAGAATGCACCCCAACGGACGAATTTCCCGTCTGATTTTATTTTCAGTAGACGCCAAATCCATCTGCTGCCCCTTACCCTGGCTCTTCTGCAGGGACCCCCAGATTTCCCCCCTGGCCCAGTGGGCATCTCCACAGAGTGATCCCGAGAGACAGCCCGAAAGGGTGTTGGGGGAGGCACGCGGCAGGTGAAGGATGGGCAGGCACCCCTCCTGGGACGCCCGCTTCCGCCCCTGCTGGTGGCCTGTGTTTCCAGGATGAGGCAGCGTTTGACATGCAGCGGGCTGTGCCCCGGTCTTTGGTATGCCATTTTGTCCCTGGACTTAATGAGTTCTGCAGGGACGCGCCACTGTAGCTACAGATCACTTGCCTGAATTGCTTTTTAATTTCTGCCATGGGGAGCTGCCCCTGGCACAGTATAGTTACGATCATTTACAGCAGTCCCAAATCTATAAATTTGGCCATGCCGGGTTGGGGGAAGGGACCAGAGCTTTGTGAGGGCTGGGGGCAGAAGACCCCCCCATTGTTAAATTAGCCTCCATTTCTGGGTGCAGGTTCCAGGTGCTGGGTGAGCATGGAAGAGGCAGAGAGGGATGCTTCTTGCCCAGTAGATGCTGCCGTTTCCTTTAACACCAAGGACACATTCATCTTCAGCTGGCCTGTGGGAGAGGACATGTGTGTGATTTCACATCTCTTCTGATCTGCCCCCGTGGAGCAGTTTTGCTGCGGGGCCTGGGGAGGTGGGTGGCCGGGGTCCGTCTGTGAAACACATGGCATTGGAAGGCAGAGTTCAGAAGGCTCCCCTGATTCTTTTAGCACAAACCCTCCCCCGATCCCGCCACCGCAGGCTCAGGAGAGGAGAGATGGTCCTTGGGGCGGGGCGCAGGGGATGCTGGGGGGTCACCTGGACACTCCTCCCGGCTGGGGGCTGATGGAGTTGGTGGCGGCCCTGTTAGGGTGGAGGGGACAGTGCCGAGGCTGCAGGAGAAGTGAGGGGCTTTCCCCTCTGCGCCCACCTTGTGAGACCCACCTTCTGTGCCCACGGAAGGATATACACGTGTGGTGGCCCTTAGTTTTCCATGTCATCGGGTAATTTGCTCCTTTTTGCTGAAACCACCCACAGAGCAAAATATCCATATTTTCTTTGCACAAAGGCAGTTTGTTAATTAACAGAATTCCGTGGTGAATTAACTTTATATAATAAGGAAGAAACAGGCTTTTCTGATTCATTGGTTATAGAAATCTAAATGTTCATATCTTGGGTGTTTTATACTGGAACAACAGGTTTTTTTTAATAGCAGCGGGAGGCCATAGCCGTAGCCAAAAAGCTGTGGAGCTTAGGTTCAGAGAGGTTAAGTCACCTACCCCACATCACACAGCTGGTGGGAGGACATAAGACATCTGAATAACTCACCTACCCCCAGTTCACTGCCAGGCTGTCCAGTTGCAGCGATGGGAGCAGCAAGGAACAAACAAGGATTCATCTTTTCCTGGAACCTGAGGCAGGCGGTGGGGGCAGTGGGTAAGTGTCTGTCTCGGTGGTTCTCAGCAGAGCTGGTTGTACGGCGGTGCCCCCGGGGTGCCCTCCCCGCAAGGATGTGCAGCCCCTGTCTCACACCAGGCGTTGCCCCTCTCCCCTGGGAGGCTGGTGGTCCTCAGGCCTGGCTCTTATGCCCATGAGTGCTGGGCCTCAGAGGTGGCAGAACCGTGGCTGTGGAGGGACCCTCCAAATACTCCAGCCTGTGCCCCTCACTCTCTCTGGCTGGAAACCCTTTCCTGCCCCCTTGGTCTACACCATCGCCTCTGCAGCTAGCCCTGAGGGGGTGTTCTAGGTGCTCTTTGAGGGTCTGAGCCCACCTGGGGGGCTTGGCTGTGAGCTAAGATGTCCCCATGGCATGATGTCCAAACCACAGGGAGTCATCAGGACTCGAACCCCCCTTGTCAGCGACACCACTGAGAGGGACGTCCCCACGGCGTTTCTCACAGTGGAGTCCACAAGCCTCTGGCCCAATAGTGTGACGTGAGGGTTGGGGGAGAATTAAAGACCCCGCTTAGAGTCAGAGAGAATTTACTGCTTTTGAAGGAGGCTGCTCATCCCTCAGGTTAGAAGCGTAGGCCCACGGGATAGAGCCCCTGACCTGGCCCTGTCCGCCCCTGCAGTCACTCACCTGCAGTAGCGCGCCCTAAGGCACCCATCCCATCCTTTGCCTGCCGCCTCCTGGAAGCCCTCCCTGATTGCAGCCCTCCCCCACTTGCCCCTTCCCGGTGCGTCCCTTTGCCCTCAGAGCCCTGTTGTTTCCCCTCCTGCAGGGGTGTGTTCTGGCCAGGAGATGTCTGGATAACTGGGCGGAGGACCACAGAGATGCCCCCTTCCCTCGTCTGCTCTGGTTCACAGCTGTCCCCCGCACGAGCCTGGGCAGCTCAGAGCTTTGCACTCCGGCTGTGGCCCAGCAGTGTCCTGGAGACAGCAGGATGTGGGGGCTGAGAAGCCCATGGGCCCTTGTGTCTGGGCACTACAAGAGGCGGCTGCCTTTGTTACGACAGAGCAGGGCCTTGGGCCGCGGCCAGCCTCTGTCCAGAGACAGCTGTGATGCTTACGGCCAGCCTGGCGGGCGGGTTGGGTGGGAACCCACGGCCGAGCTGGCTGGGGATGCAGAGACACCGCTGGGGATGCAGGGGGCGTGGTCTCCATCAGGTCACGTCCACTCCTGCCTCCCGATTCAGGAGCTCCTGGGCCACCTCGTACCTCTGTTGTCTGCACGTGGAGTTTTCTTGCGCAGGCCTTTGAACTCAGTCAGCTCCCTCGGGGGCTGCTTGCCTGGGGGCAGCTTGTCTCCATACCGAGGAGCCCCCTGAACCGGACTGGTGAGGGGACAGGTCCACCCGCGTGAGGTCTTCTTGAGGGTGATTTGGGCTGGTGGAGATTTTTGTCCTTTGTCCAGACTCTAGCCTCGAGTCCCTGCAAAAGATGGGAATCCCCTCTATTCCTGTTTACACATTAGGCACCCGAGACCCAGAGAGAGCAGGTGCTCCGGGTCACGCAGGTGGGAGAGGCGGATTTGGACCCAAGCCTGTAGGATTTCAGAGCCCGTGGCCTCTCCAGGTCACCCCAGGGAACGATTTGAGAATCGGGCAGTTAATTCTCTCTGTGGTTATGTAATGCCCACTGATAACCTTTGGAGCCCATTTCAGATCAGCACCATACCCCCTCCCTGTGCCCCTCCCCGTCCCCCTCCCCCAGACTCTGGCACATTCTTCCCCGTGACCTCCTTGGAGCTGCGTCTGCCCACACCTCAGCTTCCAGGACCAGTGGGGTCCCACCATCTCGCTTTCTCATCCTGAGTCCATGAGGGACCACTGGGTCCCCAGTCTCCAGAACGGTGCCTAGCGCTGTGCATGTCCATAAATGTTTGTCAGGTGAATCAGTGATCAGGTGGGTGCTTCAGGGACTCGTCCAGAGCCAGCCCAGAAGTGCAAACCTCTGGCCCTGTTGTCCTGCCCCATCGCCGTCCTCTTTCAGGCTGGTGGGATGGGATGACCCACATGCAAGTTTCTGCTGATCCTTTTTGCTCAATGGTGAACCCCGCCTACCTGAGCCAGGGCTTCTGCTTGGAGAGGGTGATGGAGAATCGGGAAGATCACACTCTCTGGGATGGCCACTCTCAAAATCCAGAAAATATTACAAGTGTTGGCGAGGACATGGAGAAATTGGAACCTTAGTGCATTGCTGGTGGGAATGTAAAATGGTGCAGACACTGTGGAAAACAGTCTCACAGTTCCTCAAAAGATTAAACCTAGAATTATATGATCTGGCACTGCCACTCCTGGGTATATACCCAAAAGAAATGTAAGCTCTGTATACCCATGTCCATAGCAGCATTAACCACGATAGCCAAAAGGTGGAAGCAACCCAGGTGTCCATAGACAGAAGAAATGATCGACAGAGTGTGTGGTCTGTAACATATAATAGAGTATTACTCAGCCTTGAAAAGGGAAGAAATCCTGACACAGTCTACTCTCTGGATGAGCCTTGAGGACATTATGGTGAGTGAAATCACCCAGTCACAAGAGGACAAATACTTCATGATTCCATTTATACGAGGTCCCCAGAGGAGTCACATTCACAGAGGCAGAAAGTAGAAGGGTGGGTGTCAGGGGCTGGGGGAGGGGGCACCGATGAGTTATTGATTCATGGGGATAGAGTTGCAGCTTGGGACTGTGGAGTTTTAGAGATGGATGGTGGTGATGGTGGCACAAAGTCAATGTACTTAATGCCACTGAACTGTACCCTTAAAAACAGTTAGAAAGAGACATTTTGTGCTATATGTATTTTAGCACCATTTTCAAAATTAAATAATAATCAAGAAAAACAATGAGTGGGGAGCCAGGTCCAAAGACCCATGGACTTAAAAAAAATTTATTTTACTGAAGTCTAGTTGATTTACAATGTTGTGTTAATTTCTGCTGTACAGAAAAGTGACTCATTTATACCTATATGTACATTCTTTTTTGTGTGTGTGGTACATGGGCCTCTCACTGTTGTGGCCTCTCCCGATGCGGAGCACAGGCTCTGGACGCGCAGGCTCAGCGGCCATGGCTCATGGGCCCAGCCGCTCCGCGGCATGTGGGATCTTCCCGGACCGGGGCACGAACCCGTGTCCCCTGCATCGGCAGGCAGACTCTCCACCACTGCGCCACCAGGGAAGCCTTGTACATTCTTTTTTCATGTTCTTTCCATTATGGTTTATCATAGGATATTGAATATAGTTCCCTGTGCTCTAGAGTAGGACCGTGTTGTGTATCTATTCTCTATACAATAGTTTGCATCTGCTAATCCTAAACTCCCAGTCCATCCCTCCCCCACGCCCCACCTTGGCAACCACAAGTCTGTTCCCTATGCAATTCTCAGGGACTTTGAAAGCTGGGGCAAACATGGGGCCCCGATCCACCTACCAACCTTGTTTTACAGACGAGGACAGCCGGCTGGGACCCTGCCCTGGCTTTCCCGAAGAAGTGTTCTTTGGGACTTGAGGCCACTGTTCCAGGAGAGCAGCCCCTGTCTGAAACCCCTTGCCTTGAGACTTCCATGACATTGGAGCTCTCAACCCCAGACAGGCGATGCTAAGGGCAGGGCCGCTGGAAAATATGTTGGTTTGAGAAATTTAAATCAGATTTTTTTTTTTCTTCTCTGTGAAAAGAATTAAAATCCAGCAGAAGCTTATTACAGGCAGGCTGAGGTTATTTTGGGAAGCAGCAATGAACGGTTTTATACTTTTCCTCTCTTTTTTGCCCTTGCTGCCCGCACAGGCCTGGGAAGCTATTAAACCCTCACCCAGCCTGCAGCCCAGAGGAATCTGTCCTGCCCTGTTTCTCCTCCACTTGCATGCCTTGGGAAAGAAAAGAAAGTTCCATTCCTATTAATTTCAGCCTAATCCTCTCAGTAAGCACTTGGTGAATATGTTCGGAGCTGAGGTTTAAAGCCCTTTTCTGAACAGAAGAGTAAAATGGAAGGAAGCATGTACTTGTCGGACGCTGTAATTTGCCACGTCATCCACTTCTCTTGTTGCTAAAATGGATGCTCTGCTGAGGCCGCGACTTCCAGCTGCCCCAGATCACTGTCCACAGTCACACCCTGCCCGGGAGGTCGCCTTGCCCCTCCAGGCTGTGGCCGGCTGGGCTTGGGAGAGGCAGGCAGCATATACACACACACGCACTCACACAGCCTCACATGCGTGTGGTTGTGGACAGCAGGGTGGTAGTTCAGTAAACCAGCTCTTTCTACGTGGGCACATTGCGGGAGTCTCTGAGTGTATTTCTGACCGCGGTTTGTGTCTTTTTTTTTTTTTTGGGCGGCGAGGCATGTGGGATCTAGTTCCCTGACCAGGGATCGAACTTGGCGCCCCCTGCTTTGGAAGTGTGGAGTCTTAACCACTGGACCACCAGGGAAGTCCCGTGGTCTGTGTTTTTATGAGGCCAATTGACTCAATGATGCTTCAGTGATTAAGCCCTCAGGCCCGGGAGTTGGACAGACTTGGGCTGAGCCTCAGCCCATCCGCTTCCTGGCTTTGTTCCGCAAGGAGAACGAGCCCCCAGCCTCAGCTTCCTGTCTGTAAATGGGGTCACAAAGTGTTGACCTCATAGGATGCTTGGTAACTGTCTTCCACGAGGTCTTATCCGCGTCGGTCAATATCATCCTCATTCTGTACACTTGCGTGATGCCCGGGGTCCCATCGCTTCCCTGGGTGCCTTGTGGCTGGGCATGGGGACGAGGGCCTGGGGTGGAGGACGGCCTGCCCCCTCCAGGCTGGCTGCAGGAGGGGGCCGTGTGGGCTGGAGAGCCTGCATGCTGGCCAGGACCCTCTCCTGGGGGGCCTCCTTCCCGGGGGCTTTGGGGTGCCCAGAGGCAAGCGCGGCACCCTTTGAGCCAGCCCTGTGCTGGGCACTTGGAAGGAAGGGGTGTGGCGTGCCTGTGTGTGTGCCCTTGTGCACATATGCTTACAAGAGGTAGCTTTCGAGCGGAAGTGCTTTGGGTGAAAATTGTGGCAGGTTTGGCGGTCAGCGTTTGCTGTCGCTTGGGGGGAGTCCGGTTGTGGCGGTGGTCTTTCCGATCAGCCACCATACCCTGTGCAGGTCACAAGCCATCTCCATCCTCAGTCCGAGTACCTACCATCCAGGAGGACAAGTGTCAGGCTGGCTTCTAGGTGCAGCCATGTGGGCCATGCAGTGCCACCCTCAGGGACCTGGTGTCCCTCCTATGTCGCCTGTCTGACTTAATGGTTTAGCTCCCTCTGCCCTTGGAGGGTCCCACCCTGGCCTCTGCCCTGTGCCATGCCCGAGGCCCTGGAAGGTCCCCAGCCCTGGGGTGTTGATTGCACAGAGCGGTGGCTGGGCTCCCCCAGGTGGCAGGTTGCTCAGCCTGTGTGTGTGTGTGTGTGTGTGTGTGTGTGTGTGTGTGTGTGTGTGCGCGCGCGCGCGCGAGTGTGAGTTTGGGCTGCAAAGACATGTGCAGATTACAGGCACCTGCCAGGCTGCACCCCATCCGTGGGGGAGGGCCGCAGGGTGCTGGTGACACATGTGCAGCCCAGCGTGGACCTGGGGGCCCATTTCAAACTGGCAAGGCTGGCCGCGCTCCGGGCAGCCGGGGTACAGCGGGCTCGTCTCCTGGGGCTCTTGTGGGCCAGGCCAGGGCTGTGTACTGCAGAGGGAACACGACGGTGGGGGGCGAGTTCTCTCTCCAGGACCTTCCTGGCCAGGCCAGCCTGTGGGGCTGTGTCCTCCTGCCTGTGTGTCCGCGTCTCAGGTAGCTGTCCCTGCCGCCTATTTCCCATCCCCACCATCCTCCTCTGCATGCATTGCAGTGCCTGCCGCTAGGTCTGCTTGTCTACCTGTGCCTGTCCTGCTGTCATTCTGTTTCTCTCATTCACTTCCTGTCCCTGGATCCCTCTCCATCCCCCGGTTTCACTGCCTTACTCTCTGCCTGTCTTTTCTCCTGGGCAGTCTCTTTGTTTCTCTGTTATTCCTTTTCTTTCTACCAGTCTCACTTCCTCTCTCACTCTGTTTGTCTCTGGCCCATTTAAAAAAAAAATGTATTTATTTACTTATTTATTTGGCTGTGTGGGATCTTAGTTGCGGCACGCATATGGGATCTAGTTCCCTGACCAGGGATGGAACCCGGGCTCCCTGCACTGGGAGTGCCTAGTCTTAGCCACTCGACTGCCAGGGAGGTCCCTGTCTCTGACCCTTCTCTCCCCACATCTGCCTCTCTCTGCACATGGAGGTCCGTCCTGAGTGGCGGTGGGCCCCGTCCCGATGCCTGGCCTTCCCTCTGCTGGGCCTCTCGAGCACACTTGAAGTTCCTTGAGGGCATTCAGTCCAGGCCCCTGGTAACTGTCCTGCTTGGGCAGTCGGCTGGTGCTCCTCCAAGGAAGACCACGGTGCAGTGACCTCACTGTGTTGGGGACGGGTGCCTGCCAGGATGCCAGCCTAGGCCAGGGTAACCCCTGGATTTTCCCGAGAGACAGGCTGCATGCGTCACAGCCTGACAGGCTCACACTCAGGATGGAAAGGCTTGGCTCAGGGTATTTTTAGTCTGTGCTTTTTTATTGGTTGGGGGTGGTATTGAGCAGAATAATAGTTTCCATTTGGAGAGCATCTTCAGTGTTCCTGAACCCATGGAAAGAGCTTTATGTATATTGTCTTTGATTGTCACAGTCCCTGAGGATTCGTGTCATTGTCCCATGTGGTAGTGGCAGAGAGAGGGATGGGGAAGGAGGTAGTACCCGCGCTGGTGGCTGGGAGCTCAGATTTGAATCCCGCTTGGACACTTACAAAGTCCTGAGCCTCCCCAGGCCTCGGTGTCTCCATCTGTAAATGGAGTGAGTTGTGATTCTTGCCTCCATCTGTAAATGGAGTGAGTTGTGATTCTTGCCTCCCAGGGCTGATATGGGAGGTCTCTGAGGCCATGCTTATAAAGTGCCAGCCTGTAGTAAGGATCCTCTAAATGCTGCCAGCATCGGGGAGATTGGAATATTGTTGCCCGAAGTGTGAGCCAGTGAAGGGACTGGTGTGATGGGCCCCTGCTGGGCCGAGTCCACCATGGCACCTGGGGGAGGATCAGAGCCCCTACAGGCACCGCAGTGAGTTCTTGTTGGCTGGTTCTCCCAATCGACAGTGAAAAACCAGGCCGTCCTGTGGCATTTGCCTGGTGATGAGGGAATCACCGTGGATGGGGCCCCGTTGGTGCCTGCCCGGTCCAGGGGCTCCAGGCCTCTTCTCCTCCACGGAGCTGACCCATCCCGCGTGCTAGGGGAGCCACAGCTGAAGGTAGCTGGGAGCACAGACCTCCTCGCCTTCTCCAGGGCACTCGAGGTCGGACAGCGGCCGTACCCCGGAATCACGGCTGTTTGGGGATGGCCTTTGTGTCTGCACCATGCGTCCACCTCTCAGGCCCCTCCGGCACCGCCCCTGCCTCCAGGGTGCGCCTGGCTGTGGCTCTGTGCAGTGTGTTTGGGCAGCTGGACAGGTCACTTCACTGCCTGGCCTGGGGGGAGGGGCCCTCCATGGGGCCGCAGCCGGTTAGAGACTCCTGAAGCTCTGTGTCCTAACATCTGGAAAGATGGGGACAGCTGGAAGAGATACCCTCCCCCCGAAGGCATGGTGACAGGACACTGTGTGTTCAGGAGGCAGGTCACAGAGAGGCTTGGGACCGGGAGCCTGGGTTTGCAGCCCTGTCTGCTGTTCCCTGGGCTCCGTGTGACCCATTTCCCACTCTGCAGGACCCAGAAGGTCAGGGCTGTCATGAGATTGGCTGGATGAGCAGGTCCCCTCTGCTGTGTGCTACTCCCCTCGGAGCCCTTTGCTCCCTGTGGACAGGGGTGTGCAGGCGTCCGGCAGCCACTTTGTGCCACGGAGGTCACCTCCCTCCAGGCTGCTGGTTGCCAGTGGAGAGCTGAGGACTGCCAAGGCCCCTGGGCTAGCAGGATCTTTCGGCTCTCCCTTCCTCCTCACTGGCGGGTAGGAAATATGCAGGCCATTTAGGGACACTCAGCATTTGAATTTCAGATGCTCTTTCAATAGAATCCACAAACCAAGATTTAGAATTCAGTTGGAAACCAATTCTCAGGCCTTCCAAAGCCGTCTTAGTCCTTAAAACTAGCAAGTAGCACGTAAGGGGTCTGTCATTGGCTTGTCTGGCCCGGCTGAGGTCAACAGTGTGTTGGCCTACTTCTCGGTCAGATTCAACGTGACTGTGAATGCCAGTGCACGGCTCTGGGGGGTGCGCCCCCCCTCAGACCATCACACTCCGGGGCTGCAGAATGTACAATCATGTTCTAAAATGTAGATTTTAGTAAATATTATTCAGGTATCGTGAGGCCACCAGATAGGAAACAATTGTCACTAAAAGATAGTGTTATTCACAAACCAGAAGAGGAGGGGGGCCCGCCACAACCCACAGGGCCATGTGCGGAGCACCAAGGCCCAGGGTCAGTCAGGAGGCAGAGTGGGTGGGGAGCTTGGACAGGAGCCTCTATGGCAGTGTTTGTGGGAAGGAGTTGGGTGAGGCAGGGTCAGCGGGCTTAGGATGGGCTAGTTTGAGTCTTTCCAGTGGGCTCTGGTGTGTAGGGCAATCTCAGCTGTCGGGTACTTGGCTCTGGGGTGATAAGGGCAGAGAAGTATTGCCTCCTGGGATATAAGAGCCAGATCCAAGAGGTGGTCTGGAGTATGGGCTCTGGACTGGCTGGCTTGCATATGAAAGGCACACTCCCCTGCCACGTTTGCAGTCTTTAAGAATTGACCAGCCCTGGAAGGGGCAATCCCTCCCCAGTCAGTGAGGCCCCAGATGCCAGAGCATCAGGAACACAGAAAATAAGAAAATATAGTTAATAGAAGTAATCAGGAGCCGTGAGATGGGGTCCGGGTCACTATAGACCCCTTTGCTCACAGACCGTTTTCTGGCCTCCTTAGCATGTGGTTTCTGGCGGCTCTGTCCCTTGCTATGTGGTCATTGCTACAGGTGTACGAGTCACCAGTTTTCTGTGGGGGATCTTTTGCATTGTCCTGTCATTGTCCTGGTTTTCTGGACTGGCAGATCGCGTGTTAAGGAAGGACCTTGCCGTGCAGCCCTCACGTGGGCATTTCAGTGACCCTGTGTGCCAGGTTTTCAATTTAATATGTGTGACTGATCTCATTTTAATTTGCACTCCCTCATTCACATACTGAACATTGTGTTTTCTTCTTCCCAGGTTGGCCCATTCATCCGTCTCCTTTGCTTAGCTTTCTATTGGATGTCTGCTTTCTTCTTTTTTTTTTTTTTAAGAGATACTAGTCACTTGTTGTTTAGATGTGTTATAAATAATCTCCTCCAGTCTTTGGCCATTATGCTTGTTTACGGTATGGTTTATCGGGACAGAGTCGTACGTTTTAGCATAGTTGAGTGTATCATTCTTTTCCTGTGGCATGCGTTCGTATCTTAAGAGGTCTTTTCCTACCTTGAGGTCATAAAGATGTTCTCTAATATATTTTTTCTAAAAATTATGAAATTGTACATTTACACGTAGTTTTAAAAAACTAGCTGGGGGCTTCCCTGGTGGCGCAGCGGTTGAGAGTCCGCCTGCCGATGCAGGGGATGCGGGTTCGTGCCCCGTTCCGGGAAGATCCCACGTGCCGCGGAGTGGCTGGGCCCGTGAGCCATGGCCGCTGAGCCTGCGCGTCCGGAGCCTGTGCTCCGCAACGGGAGAGGCCACGACAGTGAGAGGCCCGCGTACCGCAAAAAAAAAAAAAACAAACAACAACTAGCTGGAATAGTTTTGTCTTTGACGTGACATAAAGTATCAAATTTTGTTTTCTTTGTCTATGTGGATGGATAAGCAACTGTTCCAGTAGCAGTTACTGCATTTCCTGATTTGTAAATGCAGAAGCTATACTGTGCGTTGCCCTTGTATACACGTGTGTCTGTGTCTGGCCTATCCCGTCGCGTTGGCCCATTCACTTCTCCATTTGCCATCCTATACTGTCTTAGTTACTGTAGCTTTATGTTAAGTGTAATATCTCATGGGATGAGTCCCCTATTTGTTCCTCTTTCAAATTGCCTTGGCTCTTCCTTGGCCTGTGTTCTACCATGAGAAGTTTAGGATAAACTTTCTTTTAGATTTCCTGAAAAATCCCCATTGGGATTTTGATTGGGGTTGAAATGTTTTGATTGCTACTGAATTGAACTGGGGGAGACGGCCGGCCATCTTTGTCGTATTGAATTTTCCCCACCTAGGATCATAATCTTTACTGTTTCTTTTATAAGAAAGTCTTTTAATTGAGTTTTAGTTGTGTCGTAAAGCTCTTACATATTTTTTGTTAAGTTTTGTCCCAAGTACCCTACAGTTTCGTTGCTTTTGTAAATGGTAAACGTATACTTGAAAACAGCAGTTTCTAATTGTTTATTGCTGGCGTCTAGGAATGTAGTTGCATTTTGTATATTAATCCTGTTTCCAGCAATCTTGCCGACATCTTATTAAATGTATCCATATAGATTTTATAGGTATTTTATTTAGTCTTGTTATTCACAAATTATGGAAGTCTTTTCCTTCCTTTCCCATTTTTTACATCTTTTATTTCTTTTTTACATCTTACTGTGCTGTCTAGAATATCACTGTCCAATAGAAATACGATGTGAGCCGTTTGTTTGATTTAAAAGTTTCTGGTATCCACATTTTAAAAAGTAAAAGGAAATAGGTGGAATTAATGTTGATAATATACTTTATTTAACCCAATATACCTAAATATTAGCATGTTGACATGCAATCAATATAAAAAGTGATTGAGATGGTTTGTATTCTTTTTTATCCAAGTCTTCGCGATCCAGTGTGTGCTTTATACTTAGAGTACATCTTAGCTTGGACGAACCACATTTCAAGGGGTGAGTGGTTATTGTCTTGGACCCCAAGGTCTAGAACCTTCACTGATGAACAGAAATTTGGTGAGTAGGCATTTTTATCTTGTTCCCGACTTGAAAGAGAATGATTCTGAAGTATTACCATAAGAATAATGTTTAATGGTTTTTGGTAGATTTCCTATATTAGGTATAAAATTTCCTATTTTGTTAAGGCTCCGTAATTGTGAAGGGAGGTTGAATTTTATCAATGCTTTTCTACAAATAATGAGACAATGATAAGATATCTTCTTTATTCTCTTATTGGATTGACTTTTATACTGACACATTTCTATTATTGTAATAGCATTAATTCTAGGGATGAACCCACTTGAGTTTACTTTGTTGGATTTAACTGGTAATATTTTCATTAAGACGTTTGAATCCACGTTCATCAATGAGATCAGCCTATGAATTTACTTTTTTTCTGTTCTTATTTAGTTGAAGTATTCACCAGGTTAGCCTTATAACGTGCTAAGGAATATTATTCCCTCAAATATTCAAATATTTGTCTATGTTAAGGCTTTTCCTGAATTATTTGTATATGTTAAAGTATTTGTATATATTTGCATATATTCACATTTGTGTATGTCAAATGTAGGCTAAGGATTGTCCTCAGATATCTGCATTATGTTAAGGATTGTTCATTCCTGTGAGGTTTGAAAAAACCCAAACTGCAAAACTGCCTGGTTTTGTTGGTCTGTTAAGAGTTGTTTTTTTTTTTAAACTGCTGATTCAGTTTGTTTAATGGTTAGAGGTAATTCCCATTTTTAATTTCTTTTTGTTTGTCTTCCATAAAATCAATCAATCCCTCTCTCTTTAGGAATGTGTCAGTTTCTCCTGTGACCAAATTCATTGACAGTGTCTCTAGTTATGTCCCTCTTTTTATTCCTAACGATGTTGCTTGCTGCTTCTCTGTGTTTTGATGAACAGAGGTGTGTTGGCTTTATTAATCTTTTCCAGTTGCTCGATTCCCTCTTGTTTCTTTGTTTTCTGTTTCATTGATTTCTTCTCCTGTCCTGTATCCTGTTCCTTCTTTAGGTTTGCATCAGTGTTATTTTCCTAATTCCTGGAGTCGGGCCCCTAGATGACTGACTTTCATTCTTCCGATTTTTCTGCTCTCCCTGACATCAGCATGTATCTAAGTGCTGCTTCAGCGCCACTGCAAGAGTTCTGATATGTTGCAATGTTATTCTTTTCAAATACTTAATTTTTCTTCAGTTTTGGAAATTCTTTCATCCGTCATCTCTTCACATTATGCCTTTCCCACTATTCTATTCTTTCCTTCTTGGTATGTTCCATGTGATATCTGTTGACTCCTGCTTGTGGGTGTGTAGGTGTGGCTTGTAATTTTGGATTGTACTCCAAGCCAAAGGAATGAATCTCTAATGGTGGGATTCCAGGCTTGGTAGATCGTGAATAGAGATCTACCTGTCGGAAACGTCTGTGGCCTGAGTGAGGCTTTCTCCCTCCAGAGTGGTTTTCTGTCTAACTCTGCCACGTTCCTCAGGGGTGAAACAGGAGTGGGATCAGCTTTGTATTCTTTTCAGAGCTTGGGGGTTCCTGGAGCGTGGGGACTTCAGTTGGAACTATTGCCCAGTAAGAAAGGAGGCAGGTTGCTACTAACACTCAGAGGAGACTTTTAAAATCCGCTGCCCATTTCCCAGGCAGAAGTGCAGGCACCCAGGCAGTCTTGGGGTGTCCCTGTGCTGGTGGGCATTGAAGGGTGTCCATCCACCACCACCCCCCCACCCCCGCCAAAGCTGTAGCCCTGCCAGTGGCTTGACTGCACAGGGTTTCTCCCATCCTCTCCCTGAGAGGGTTGCTAAAACAGGGCCAGTGGGTTGCAGAGATGCCCTGGGAACCCCCAGCACCAGCTCACCTGTTCCCGCTTTGGTCTCCAGATCCCCCTCCTTGTCTTTCAGCTCAGATGTGCACCTGAATAGATATTCATTAATTTATTGAGTTGGAGAGCTTACCTTGTCAAGTCTCTATGCTGTTGTTTTTTCATATGCAAAATGCAATGTAGGAAATGAGGTTGATGGGGAAAGAAACCCATGTTTTGGGAAAGAGCTGTAATTATTATCCACTCCAGGCAAAAGACCCATGAAGTGGTCAGTTTTCAGGAGAGGAAATCCTTGGCGTCTGCCTTATTCCCAAATCCACTGGCTAAGTTCCGGACTGACTAAGCCTTCTTGGACGGGGACCAAGGCTCCTACATACCACACCAGGGCCCAGTGTTTGGGGTTCGGACGGCGGGGGTGGGGAACCTCATGCTGGGTCCTCTTTGCCGCCGCCCTGCTGAGTCATCTTTGCAGGTCACCTGACCGTTCTGTGAGCGCACCCTTATCTAGAAAAAAATATTTGGGTGACCGTGATTCCCCTGACGCTGTATTCACGGGCTTAAGTTGACCTTCAGTGGGATTCGGGGGGATTCTTATTGATTATGACTTCCTGAATTTCTTCTTTGTCTTCATTCATTCGTAGAATACTTACTGAGCCCCTGTGTGTTAGGTGCCGCTCTCGGCGTGGCACTGTTGAAAACTGCATTACTTTTGGCATGCCAGGGGCTGGAAAGGCAGTGAAGAGCTGGACTGGCCTTCCAGGCTAAGCAGAATGTGGACAGGGCTGTCCCCAGAGTCGCTGTGCAGAGCAGCAGGAGTGCAGACACGGGCCAGCTGGGGCCTCAGGGCCTCAGCGGGGATGGCGAAGCCAGGTGGGAGGGAGTGTGAGTGTGTGTGTGTGTGTGTGTGTGTGTGTGAGTGTGAATGCGTGTGTGCTTGTGTTATTGCTGGGGTCTGGGAAGGATGAATGCAGCCCCTTCCCCTCACTCCAGTTCACCTTTTATCGGGGACAGTCGGAGGTCTTTGGCTTTTTGTTAAGTTTTTAATTCTCTCATTATCAGAAATAGCGTATCTTTCACGATTCCAAATTCAATTGTTACAAAAGGGTTTATGGTAAAAAAAAAAAAAAAAGTTCCTCTCTCCACCCTGTCTCCCCACCAGCCAACTGCTTCTGCTCCCTGGAGGCCACCGATGCCGCCAGTTTCTCACCCGTCCTTTGTGAGATATTCTCGACGTACACGTGTACATAGTACATATATTTGGGAATATTTATATACGTGTGCCGATGTATAAATTTACACACAGACATACGTATATGTTTTTTAATGCAACTGTCGGCATCTAGCTATTTTGGCTTGACAATGTATCTTGGAAATTGGTCCGTATCAGGCCTGAAGTACTTCTTCATTTGTTTTTATGGCTGCTTGGTATTCCATTATATGGACAGACTATAATTTATTTAACAGGTCCCACTCTGATGGATATTTCGATTTCCAATCTTCTGCTGTTTTCGAACAATACTGCAAGAAATCGTCTTGTGCTTCACACATTTGAGAGTATGTGTAGGGTAGAATGCAGCATTACTAACTTTCTGAAGTAATAACCAGAGCTCCAAGTCAAGGCCCCCGGCATGGGGGTGGACTGGCCTTGGCCTCCTGAGCTTCCTATGGGCTGAACCTGCCTGCAGTTACAGGAATTTTCCTAAGACCTTCATTCACAGACATGCCAGGTATAGTTTTCGAAGGCGTGAATGACAATACTTACACCTCGGAGAAATTACAGTTAGTAGCAGTCACAGGAAACAGTTTTGTTGCTTTTACAGATTATCCGCGAATGAATTCCAAGGAGGGTATTCTAATTGTATTTCAAGTGAAAGCATTGCAGGAGAGCTGCCTAATTAGACATTCCGTGGTCTGGGCAGAAATCTGGCCGAGGAGTCGTTCACTGTTGTAAAAGTCGGCTCGCTAAATTAAAGATGATATAGGCGATGGCAACTAAAATAATGTGAGCGTCAGATTTGGTGGAAACTTCATTTCTGACCTAACGTAAGACGTTTTTCCATAAGCTACTGTGTGCACCGGAGCAGACCTATAAATAAAGGCCTGGCTCCTGTTCTTCTGGCCCAGGATGTGGTGACCGTGAGTGATACCACTTCAGGAGCTTGTGTTAGGGACCAGCCTCTGTGCTGGGATGCTCTCGTTCCGTCCTTCCGACAACCCTGTCGTCATCCCCACTTTACAGACAGACAGCTGTGGCTCAGGGGGTGATATTACTTTCCTGAGGTCCCATGGCCAGGAGTCTGGCGGGGCTGTTGAGAGCTGAACCCTTCCCCTTGACTCCCCGGGACCCACCGGGAGCTGCGAGGTGGCAGGTTTTGACCAGGATCTGTCTATACTTAGAGCTGTGCTGTCAATCCAAATAATTCCAAACAGGGCATCGGAGGTACTGTCGAAGAGGTCATTGAGTCCCCTGTGTTGTCTAGAGCAACATTTCAAGGACAACAAGCACCCTCCCCGCATTTGGGGTCCCCCCAGTGAAGTCGCAGCAGAGCTGTGATGCTGCGGGTGCCTTGTCGCCGGCCGAGGGCGTCAGAGGGGCTTGGGTGCGGGGAGGCCGGGCAGCCTGGCCCTGCCGCAGCCTGCAGCGTGGTCCCGGGCCGGGCCTGTGTCGCTGTCACTGGGGGGCTGGAGTCCTCTCTGATGTCACAGCAAAGCCCCGCTGTGCTTGCTGTTCCCCCAGCTCTAGATCCGCGATCAATACACTTGGACTGTCAAGGGCCAGACAGTAAATATCTCAGTGTTTGCAGGCCATACCCACGGCGTCTCTCACAACTCCTCACCCCTGCTGTTGATGGAAAAGCAGCCTGGACAGTCTGTACCTGATGGAGCAGGACTGGGGTCCAGTCAGACAAGGGCGGGGGGTTGATTTGTCCCTCAGGCTGGAGTTTGCTAACCCCGCTCCAGTTGACACGTGACAGTAGGCTGAATCTGCGTCAAACGAGAGAATCCAGCCCCACTTGGATACAGACACCACTTTCTGTGTCTTTGTGGGTGCAGGACAATTTGGACGGCCGCCACCCTCTGTCCAGACACCTCATGGCCAAGTGCAGGGGGAGAGCACTGGCTGGGGAGCCGGAGGACCCATCTCGAATCGGTCGTGTAGCCTGGGGCAGCCTCTGCTGCTTTGAGCCTCATTTCCCCAGCTGCCAAATGGGAAGGTTGTCTGTGATTTCCCAAAGATGCCTGCCAGCTCCAAAATTAATATTCTCTTCCCTGGAAGTTGTAGTTTTGGTTCGTGTCTTTGGTCACCATGACAAATTGGATAAGGTAATTTTGTGCTGTAACCTGTCTCCCCCGAAGGGCCCTTAACTTCCGGGGTACCCCATCCTAGCAGGCCCTAAACCTTTAGTTGCCAACTGGGAGGGGCCATCCTTGGTGCTTCCTTGGCCCATGTCGTGTCGTGAAAGGATGCACCGGTAACTTTCTGGTGAGGCATGTGTTAGCCCCCCCTCTGCTGTCTACCTGGAATTGCCCCCTGCGTAGCCAGGAGGGATGAGCAAGGGAGACAAACAGGGCAAAAAGATACTCGGGAAGAGCAAACAGCGCAAAACTTTTATCCTCTCGCTACTGCTCGTATTTTGGTCGTTCCGAGGGAAGACGTGCGGTACTAGGAGGGAACCTGCTAACTCTCACCCAAGGAGCTGGATCGGTAAGGCCCTGTCCTGCCCCCACTGCTCAGCCAGGCCCGGGGACGCCCAAGCTGGCCCTGACCTTCAGCTGATGCTCACGCACGAGCATACGGCAGTTGCCAGGTCGGCTGGGTTGGTGCCTCCGGTCTTGTCCTCAGACACTTCCCCAGCCTCAGTGGCCTGCGGGCTGGAGGAGCACTGCCTGGGAGAGCTGGAAAGGGAGCCCACAGGCGTTGGCAGCTGCATTCACTTCTGGGGCTGACGTCTCTTGTTAACACCACTAACGAACTCGGGCCTTCACTGGGAGCTTCAGTTTCCTGATTCAAATCATGGGGTGGGGGGGTACCTGCCTGGAGACCTGTTTCCGTGGTAAATATTCGCTATTTACTAGGCTCCAGAATTTATGTGTAATACGATAGGTATCATTAGGAGGTTTTCCTAATTGCCGGGCACCAGGCTGCGTATTACCCAGATCGGCTGATTTGGTCCTTACAACAACCTTCTCCATTTCATAGACCGGAAAACCGAGGCTTAGTGGTCTCTAAGGTCATAGCTGGGGCTGGGCCGGGCTGATTCCAGAGTGAGTGTCATTGGGTGACTCTGCCTTTCCCCCCTGGTCAGCAGCCGGCGTCACTGGCAGGGGCCCCAAGCATAGACTAGACCTGGCCATCTGCTGTCATTCGAGGGATGTGTGCTGTTTAGGTTCTCCCCAGTCAGCGGGTCACTTTCTAGCTATGAGCTGTCTCCCTTCCACCTTCCTGAAAGCCCCTCATCTGGGGGTCATTCTGTGGAGCTCTGGAAGAGCCACACTGTGGTCCTGGGCTCTGGACCCTCCTCCATGCTGTGGCCACTGGAGGAGAAAGATTGGGTTCTGGTGCACAGGGGCTCTCAGAAGGGGTTTCATAAAACCCTCCACAGGCTTCAGCCCTGCCTGGCTGGGTCTGGAGGAGCCCTGGCATCTGCATTGTTCGGGAGGCTGCTCTCCATTGGCTCCTGCACTTCTGGGCCCCTGGCCTCTGGGTGGTTTGGTGAGGCCAGGTGCATTCTGGGTGGTGGCACCATCCTTGTTCTGCGGGGGCCCTGAGGGGCCAGCACCAATACCAGGCCCTGCCAGCCCCTGTCACCCCAAGGCGCCTGTCCTGCCCACTCGTTCCAGGCCCCTTGACCGTGCAAGGTCAGGAGGTGGGGACGGCAGCACCGTCGGACCCCCCCGAAGGGTCTGGCCCTAGCAGAGCCAAGGCCCAGGCCTGGATCCAGGCAGACGCCGGCTTGGACCTCAGCACCCCTTTCAAAAGTAACTCCCTCGGGTGAGTTACCGCCTCTCTCTGAGACACGCTTTCCTCACCTAGAAATCGGTGTCCATAACTCCTTCCCAGAGTTGCTGTGAAGACGGAGGAGTCTGTGTCCTCAGAGGGTGACAGTGGACCACGTGCCCAGCCCAGGCCTTGCATGGAGCCCACCGTCCGGACGAAGTGTTTGTTCCCAGCTCTGATGCGTGGGCCTTGCTCCTTGGAACAGAACCAGGTTTCAGCTGTGTCTCTCCAGCTCCCAGTAGGGTCCTGACCCGTGACAGAGCCCAGCCTGCTTTGGTTTAGTCTCCAGGTTTGGGGCGTGTCATGGTAACACTGTCTGTGTTTCTGGGGGACTCTGGGCCTGAAACAGGAAGGGCAAGTGGGCCACCCTAGGGCAGGCCGGCCCTGGAGTCAGGCAGGGTCAAGGTTAGCTCCTCTCAGGCCCTGTGGATGCGATGCTGAGGGCCCACGATGCTGTTAGGGGCCCGTGAAAAATGTTTAAATTGTTTTTTAACCGAGAAGAGAGTAAATGACTAGAAACGAGTACGGAAGCCTGTGTCACATTCATCTTTAAACCGTACATGTGTAAAATAGAATTTTACAAATGAAGGGGCCCCAAAGGCAATAGTGCTCAGGGCCACGAGGGTAGCCCCCCTCCGCGGATCCCTGCTCGGGGCTCTGAGGGTCAGGAGGAAGGGGAGCTGGCCAGAGGGAGAAGGGGGCGCACAGCCACGGGCGTCCGGGCGACGGGGTCCCCGCAGGGCTCCAGCCGTGCAAAGGCAGCGACGGCTGCGTGTCTGGGCGGCCTGCCGAGCCCCAGAACTCTGATTGGGAGGCAGCACGCGAGCGGTGAAGATCGCGCCCGCCCTCCCGCAGTGAGCCGGGAGATTCTGGTCCTCGGAAGCTCCTGCTGCCTGGGGGGCTGGGGTGAGGGTTCCTGTTTGGAGCCAGGGAGTTGATTGAATCCAGCCCAGGCCAGGGCCCAGTGCGGAGGCTCAGAACGCGGCTGGCTGCCTGCCAGCGCCCCTCCCCCCAGCACACGTGGCTCCAAAGCCCAGAAAGCGGGGAGACCCACGGGGGCCGCGCAGATGCCACATTCCCCTCAACGGGCTTCTCGTTTATCTTTTATTAATGGCAGGCGCTTAGGCAGGGGAGGAGGCTGCGTCTTGATGGAGCTTGTCGGGCGGTGCTGCAGCCGGCACCGTGCACGACGCCTGAGCCTGTCTTTGACGCTCCTGGCCTCTGAACTTGGGAGGAAAGCTTTTCTCGGCCCCGGATGGCACTTATGGAGCTGCCCCTGGGACAGTCCTGGGGAGGGGAGGCCCTGGCCCTGGCCTGTGGTTTGCACCAGCGAGGCCTGGGCCTCCTCCATGAACCATCCTGTGATGTCTGGGGCTATGCCGCCCTACCCCTCATCTCATCACCCAGGAAACTGGCGTCCGGAGCCGTGATGCTCACATAGTGTGTTCACAGCGGTGTGGTCCCCGACCCCCTGACGCTGGTCTGGGCTTGTCTCCAGCCTTTCATTTTATTCTTGGGTTGAGACAGGGTATTTGGGACAGAGACGAGAAACAGGTCTGTTTCTCATTTTCATTCTATTCTTGGCAACTTTTGCCGAGGGACCTGGTGGAAAAGGGATGCTGGGGAGGGAAGAGTCGAAAGAAAAAGAAGTCTCCTTGCCTCCTTTGCCTTTCCTGCTAAAAATGGTGGCAGTCCTGTGCTTCCCCTAAAAATAGCTAGTCCTCTGTCAAGGCCACCCACGCAGAGGATCTGGACACTGGGGGAAATGAAACACGGGTCCTGGATGTCACCCACGTGTGTGGAGAGGTCTGGAAGCTCACAGATAGACACGTTCATGGGAGACAGGGCAGGATCTGGGGGCGGGCCGGGGTGCTGGCTCTGAAGACCTGAGCTGCACACCTGCCTGTGCGTGACAAGGACAGTACTGTACTGTCGCCAGCTATTCCTCGAACTTACTTGAAGAATAAATGGGTGGCAGATGAATAGATAAACGAACTCGGTACAGACCTACAGTGGAATATTATTCAGCCTTAAAAAGGAAGGAAATTCTGGCACATGTTACCTCATGGATGAACCTTGAAGACATTATATTAAGCAAAAGAGGCCAGTCATACAAAGACAGATGTTGTATGATTCCACTTATATGAGTTACCCTAAATAGTCATTCACAGAGACAGAAAGTACAGTGGTGGTTGCCAAGGACCGGGAGGATGGGGGATAGGCAGTTAGTGTGTGATGGGGATGGAGTTTCAGTTCAGGAAGATGGTGGTGATGGTTGCCCAAGGATGTGAATGTACTTAACCTCACCAGTTGTGCACTTAAAAGTGACTGAAGTGGCAAATTCTATATTATGACTATTTTTACAAGATTTCTAAAGAAGATTCAATGGGAGGTGACACCTCTCTTCCTCGTGACCCCCCCCCCCCCCCACGATGGAGAATGACTGAGATCGGGTTTTTATCTTTTATGCCAATTATGACTTGAAAATTGGCTTCTTCTGCAGAGAAACTAAACTGACTTTCTTGGGTCACCAGGGCAGACAATGGGTGGCGGGCCCCAGAACCGAACCTCATGCACCCTGGCATTTAGGGCTCCCCCAGTGGAATAGTGAAAGCTTCCACTGGACAAGCCCTACTCAGCGTTGTGGAAGTCTCTCATCTTTAAGAATGAAGAGACGTCCAAGGTTTAACCAATATCTGGAGAAAGCCTGCTCCATGAAAGAGCAAAGTCAACATAAACCACGGGTAGAGTGTTGTTCCAGGAGAAACAGAATCAAGAAGAAATGAAAATGTAAGTGACAAATATAGCCTTCTCACTGGTGTTCTCAGAAAAGCTGAGAAAGCATTGCATCCATAAAACAAGAACAGGATGCTATGAAATAAGAATTTTTAGAGAGCAGAAAAACAGCTTATTCAAAATTGAAGTATAGTTGATTTACAATGTTGTGATAGTTTCTGTTGTACAGCACAGTGATTCAGTTATACATACACATATATATATATATATATATATATATATATATATTATATTCTCTTCCATTATGGTTTATCGCAGGATATTGAATATAGTTCCCTGTGCTATACAGTAGGACTTTGTTGTTTATCCATTCTATGTATACTAGTTTGCATCTACTAACCGCAAACTCCCACTCCATCCCTCCCCCAGAAAAAACAGCTTTAGATGAACAGTATGATGGTGGAAATAGAAAGTTCATCAAAGGAATGGACAGTGACTCATGGAAATATCATGGAAAGGAGAATAAACAGGCAAAGGCAAAGAGAAATAAGAGGAGAGCTGGGAAAGCTAGACTATTAAGGCAGGTGATTGAGCACGTAACTAATGGAAGTTCCAGAAAGTGGAACAGAAAACAGATGAGAGAAAATTATAAAACAATTAATAGAAGAAAATTCCCCATATCAGAAGGGCAGAAATCCTTACATTAAAATACTCTTCTGTGTGTCTAGCACTTAAAAGAAAAAAAAAATCCCATTTCGACATGTCTTTGTGAAATTTCAGATAACCAAGAATAAAGAGACTTTCTAAAAATTTCTAGAGAATGGAAAAACAAAAGAACAAAAAACCCAGGTGATCTACTCAGTTAGGAGGATGGTACCACCCTCTGGACCAGCAGCAGCCTGTGTGGAAAGACCGTGACTTTGCCCTGGCAGATAAGAGGAAAGTTATCAATCAGACTC
>RJWK010032109.1:0-23841 GCA_004363435.1 Platanista minor
ATGACAGACTCTAGGTCCATCCACCTCACTACAAATAACTCAGTTTCGTTTCTTTTTACGGCTGAGTATTATTACATCGTATATATGTGCCACATCTTCTTTATCCATTCATCCGATGATGGACACTTAGGTTGCTTCCATGTCCTGGCTGTTGTAAATAGAGCTGCAGTGAACATTTTGGTACATGACTCTTTTTGAATGATGGTTTTCTCAGGGTATATGCCCAGTAGTGGGATTGCTGGGTCATATGGTAGTTCTATTTGTAGTTTTTTAAGGAACCTGCATACTGTTCTCCATAGTGGCTGTACCAATTCACATTCCCACCAGCAGTGCAAGAGGGTTCCCTTTTCTCCACAGCCTCTCCAGCATTTATTGTTTCTAGATTTTTTGAAGATGGCCATTCTGACCGGTGTGAGATGATAGCTCATTGTAGTTTTGATTTGTATTTCTCTAATGATTAATGATGTTGAGCATTCTTTCATGTGTTTGTTGGCAGCCTGTATATCTTCTTTGGAGAAATGTCTATTTAGGTCTTCTGCCCATTTTTTAAGTCCTCCCTTCTAACTTGGTCCGGCCAGCCGCGTCACCCAGGCCCCTGCCCAGCTCTTGCCTTTGCAGATGTCTCCCCCCTCCGGACTGCCTGCCTTTTCTCCAACTTTCCCTTCCTTCAAAGCAGAGCCTGAAGCTCCTCCAGGAGCCCTCAATCCTCTCTGAACCCGAATGACACTATTTAGCGCTTAATTCTGTTCCATCATATTGTTGGCTAATTGTCTAACGTGCGTCATTTTTCTCAGCACGTCTAGTTTGTAAATTCCAGGATGGGGGTCACTTTAGGCACGAGTCTTTGATCATGGTACCCAGCCCGATGCTTAGCACAGAGTTGAAAACTTTTCACTGAAAGCCTGCCTGGAGAACGCCGACGGCGTTTATCTTCCCAAGGGAATTAAACAGTGACCCCATTTCACACATCTCATTGTGTGTGGTTTCTCCCCATCTTATTAGTGTAGAGACAGAAGCTATCTGGTTCAGAAAAAGCATCCAGCTGTTCAGAGCAGCTGGAAGCCAAGTACGGGATATTTTGGGATGAGTTATTTCTTGCTTTTTAAGCCCTTTCACATGGTATTGTCTGGGATGGTGCTGCCTGATGGAGAGGACTCCCCTCGTTCCCACGAAACCGATAGAAAAATTACTCCAGGGCAAGATGGAAGACAGGCTGGGAAGAGCAGGAAGCCAGCCTTGCGGCCAGCTGCTTTACGGGCTCTTACCGGGCCCCGTCACTGCTTCCGTACCACAGCTGTTCTCGGGGGCAGGGGGACAGCGTGGTTGCAAACTCGCTTCCATCCAGGGCTTCATGCATTTGGGGGCCTAGTGTTTGCTTATTCCTTATTCTGTCTCTGCCTTTAGGGAAGTCACAGGTTCAGTGGGGATGCGTGTAGATAAATGAAGTGATTGCAGTTAATATGTGCTTGGAGGGAAGTGATAACAGGTGCTGGGAACAGTGGGTGAGTGGGTGCGAGTTGCCTTAGCTGGCGTGGTCGTGGTGGTCAGAGAGGGTTCCCTGGGGAGAGTCAGCTGAGACCCGAGGGAAGAAAAGCTGGCGGGGCGAAGAGGCGGGAAAGGCATTCTGGGAGAAGTCGTGCTGGCCTGTGGTGGGTGCTTGAGAAAGGGGTGGGGACGGACAGAGGCCAAAGTGACAAGAGCTGAGCCGGGGAGTGGGGAGAGGTGGTGCAGGAGGCGCCCAGAGACCAGCCAGACGTGGTCCCCAGAGAGGATTTCACTGGAGTGGGCGCGGCGGAGATGGGGGGTGCGGAGGAGGGAGGGAGGGACGGATTCAGGAGCTGGGCTGGGGCGTGTGTTGAACGTGGCGCAGCCAGGCCTGCGCAGGTGGGGTCTGGGGTCACAGGGTTCGGGAGGGGTCAAGGATGAATCCCGGGTTTCCAGCTCTGTGTGGGGAATCGTGGGCCACAAAACAGGTGTGTGTGTGTGTGTGTGTGTGTGTGTGTGTGTGTGTGTGTGTGTGGAGTGAGCGCGGGGGCTAGAGGTTGTGTAAGCCACGTGCTCTAGTCTGGATGTGTTGATACGCAGTGGCCACCACGTCTTCATTCAGCGGCTACTTGGTGCACCTGCTGTGTGCCAGGCACTGTTGTGGGCTCTGGGGATGTAGCAGGAAACAAAAGCACAGCATCCACAACAACAAGCAAGGTGAGTAAATAAATACACAGTACTACACTAGGGAGGGAGCAGCACCTGGCGGGAGACAGGGCAGAGGAGGGAACTGTGGAGAGGGTGAGCGTTGTGGATAGGCCGTCGGAGAAGTCCTCACAGATGGCGGGATTCAGGCAAAGCCTTCTAGGAGCTCAGCAGGCTTTGGAGAAAGGCCTTCCAGGCAGGGGAGATAGCAGGTGCGTTCCTGGTCTGCAGATGGGAGAATGCCAGGGGTGGATGACCCAGGAGCAGGGAGGCGGCCGGGTGGCCCGAGCAGCGTTAACAGGCTGAGAACAGGGGCGATCATAGAGAAAGGGAGGGGTGGGTCACGTGGGCCTGGTGGGTTGGAGCAATGTCTGGCCATGTGTGGTGAAGTGGGTGGTTCTCCGTGTATGTGAAAGGGCTGTGACTGCGTGTGCTAACGGATTGGATGTGGGGCAAGGAGGTGGGAAAGGTCAAGGGTGACTCCAGTGTTCTTAGCTTTTTGATTGAAAGGATGATTTTGCGTCAACTGGTCCTGGGAAAAAAGTGGGAAGAACGGGTTTGGGAAGATCAGGAGACAGTTTTGAGCACGTTAGGTCTCTGATGTCCATTAGACATCCATGCAGGGATGTCTGCTGGGCAGCGTGATGTGTGAGTTGAGTTCGGAGCAGGGCCTGAGCTGCTGGTACAAATCTGGGTGACATTTTCAACATTGATGGTGTTGAAAACTAGAGGCTGGATGACCCGACCCAGGCAGTGGGAGGAGACGGAGAAGAGGTCTAGAACGTGAGCCCTGGGGCCCTGGCACTTAGAGGCAAGGTGAGAGGGACCCAAGGAGGACACTGAGAAGGGGGGGGGGGTCAAGATGTGGCTGGAAACCAGGTGGCACGTGGTCCAGGGAGCCCTGCTGAGGAAGTGTTTCAGGAGGAGAAGGTGACAACCAGTGTAACACACTGACGATAATTAAGAGGATTGAGGCTGAAAACCGACATTGGCTTTTGCAATGTGGGTGACACTGGTGGCCTGAATTAGAGCAGCATTGGTGAGAGGTGGGGGCAATTTCATAGGAGGATGGAGGAGATGCAAACGCACAGCAGGCACAGACACGTTGCTTAAGGAGCTCTGCTCTAGGGAACGAGAAATGGGACAGCTAGAGAAGGAAGCATCGTTGGGAGATTTCTAAAATAGAAGAAAACATGAGTATGTTTGCATGCTGATGGAGAAGGTGCAGTAGAGTGAGAAAGACTGAAGCTGCAAGAGAGAGAAGGGCCAATTGCTGACGTGTCGTCCTCGATAGATGAGGGGAGATGGGATCAAACACACAGGGGAGGCTGGCCTTAGAGCACAGCCATCACGGTGACAGGGGAGGGAACATCACATGCACACATGCCGAAGGCAGACGGATGTGTGGTGGGAGCCGTGGACATTCTTTCCCCGCTATTGCAGTTTTCTCAGTCGAATAGAAACAAGGCCGTCGGCCGAGATGAGGGTTGGTGAGGAGCCATCCTACGTTAGAGACGAGATTCCGCAGCATAGTGTCTAGCGGTGGAGAGAGCGGGCACCACAGTTGTGACTGCTGACAGTGCCCCAGGCCCCCTGGAGCCTACTGATCACAAATTGAAGCAAGCAGCACGGTCGTGTGTTCTCCTTAAACTTGTTCAGTTGTGCAAGTCGGTCCAAGTCTGGTTGGAGAAGACCGGTGGCAGGGCATGGAGGTGCAGGTGAGGGGAATGCACAGTGATCCACATGGGATCAAGATGGGGACCTGGGGGAGGTAAGGGACAGGCCCGGGTTGTAGACTCAAATACCAAACCCACGGGGGTGGGTAGAAAGATTGCCGGAGACCAGCTGCTTGAGGAAGCGGACTTGAAATACAGGAGGTGGTGGGCAGAATAGGGGAGGTTCGAAATTATGCTTACGATAAGTTAGGAAAGCGGAGAAGATCCGTGGAGGAGCGGAGGATGCGGCATTTGTAGCGTGATTATTTGTATGTTAAATCACCAAAGCTGGAAAAGAATAATGCTGGACAAAGGGATTATCAGGTGCTAAATTCTTCAGGGTGGAAGGGGCAGGAGATACGTTACAAGGATGGGAGGTGGGAGGCTCAGTCATTAGTTAGATGATAGGAGCTTCCAAGCAAGGTCCTTTATAGGGGAGTCTGGGGAGGGGGTAGCAGCAGCCCCAAGCCTGGGGCAGATGCACCAGGAGGGCCCAGAGGCCAAAGGAGCCCCGGGCGAGGGTGAGCAGGTCTCCGGGGAAGAGCCGGGTCTTAGTTAGAGGCACAGGTGGAGGGGGTTCACAGGAGAAGGTGAGGCGGGGCGTCTTGCTGAGGGTTGGCTGTGAGTCCTGGAGGGCATGTGGCAGCCGGTCCTGAGAAGGGGAGGGAGGAGACAGATGGGAAAAGCAACGTACAGAGCCTATGGGTGTGGGGTCTAGGGGCCGAGGGCTGCTCGTGGTGACTGGATATGAGCAGGCGGAACGTTTGATAAAAATAGCCAAGATTGGGCTTCCCTGGTGGCGCAGTGGTTGAGAGTCCGCCTGCCGATGTAGGGGACGCGGGTTCGTGCCCCAATCCGGGAAGATCCCACATGCCGCGGAGCGGCTGGGCCCGTGAGCCATGGCTGCTGGGCCTGCGCATCAGGAGCCTGTGCTCCGCAACGGGAGAGGCCGCAACAGTGAGAGGCCCACGTACCGCAAAAAAAAAAAAAAAAGCTAAGATTTAGTGAGTGTATCCCACGTGTCAGACGTTTCCCCTGTCTTTCTAGTTGCATTGACTCCTTCAGTCCTCACAATAACTTTATCAAGTCGGCACTATTATTACCTTCGGTTTATGGATGAAGACACTAAAGCACAGAGAGGTTAAAACACTCACCACAGTCACATAAGCTGTTGAGTAGGATTTGAACCAGGCAGAGAGATTCCGGAATCCACCTCCCCGCCAGTGGTTGTCCCGCCCCTTATTAGGTATGCAGCCTGGGGAACATCGGTTAACCATTCTCTGTGGTTCACTTTCATATCTGCAAAATAGGGGCGATAAATTGGAGAACGCAGAGCCCCGGTCACGTGGCTGCTTGTGTGTGGCAGGGTCAGGACACCTGCTTTGTCCAGTAGTGACTTTATGTGTTGACACTACGTTTGGATCAGTAGCGCTAGGGTGGGCCCTGCCCCCAAACAGCAGAGTCAGAGTGCCGTCTTCACCCAGAACGAGCTGGCCTCGGGGATCTCTAGGGGTCCTGAGCCCCAGCTCAGGGTGCGACAGTAACCAGAGCCTGGAGAAGGGACCTGAGGTCATTCAGATGCTGGGCTCACTGACCGCGGATGCCTGTGCTCCCACCTGTTCCAAGGAAGTCCTCCGGGCCAGCATCCCCGGGGACAGAGACAATGGTGACTCAGCAAAGTCACCCAGACTCACTGCCTGGGGTGCACTCAGCAAAGAAAGATAAGAGGGATTCCATAGGGTGGACGGAGGCCCACTGGTCCCTGTAGTTTCTCCCGAGGCTCGTAAGGGTGGCTGGGAGAAGTCCAACTTCAGCAGGCCAGGCTCTCGTCCGCCCGCCTCAGACCTATAGCAGTGGCTGCAGCCGGGTTGAGGGGGGAGCAGGGAACAGACGCAGCACTTCCCGGAGCAGGGGCCGGCAGGGCAGGCTGTCCGAGGCCCTGCTCTCTCCGCAGGCCTGTGTGGAAGGAAGCATTGCCTCTTTCCTCCTCCCTGGAGCTCCAGCAGGTCTGCTTCCTTTGCATGCAGCGTGCATACTAATCGGAGCCTCTCCCTGAGAAGAAGCCTTCTTTCTGACAGCGTCTTTAAGAATAGACGTAGGTTTTGGAAAAACTCAAGATGGCATTGCCTGTAATTATAAAGTAATTGGTGTAATTGAGAGCGCAGGGTCTTATGCAAATCACCCTCCTGTTTTTAACTTTACGTCAAGACTATTTTTATTTTTAAATGCAAAAAAAGCCCACCCCACGAGCCACATGTGCATCTGGGTCTGGCGCGTGTGCATCTCGGCCTGCAGCTGCGCAGGAGGAACGGCCTTTGACTGAACGTCAGGCCGCTGTGGTCCTCGTGCGTCTTGGAGGGAGTCGCCGGACTGCTCTCAGCTTTCGTTTTTTTCATCTGTAGAGCAGGGGTGGCAAGAGGAGCCTCCCGTGTGTGGGAGTTAAATGGTGTGGTTATGGGAGTGCTGTAGACTCTAAGGTGTGTCCTCAAATGTTACGACGCCCCTCCCCCAGGTCCTTTCTCTTCTCGTGGAGTTGGATCTGCACGGTGGGAGGGGCGGTGCCCTGAAGCAGAAGCCTGGAGTCCGCGACTCGGCTTTTGTGTTTTGTAAACTGACAAGTGACCTTATTTTTTTCTCTTGTGTACAAAGGAGATCGGGTGGGGCTCAGATGGTCAGCTGGTAAGATCAACGGGAAAGCACTTCGGAAATTGCTAGTGCTGTAGAATTACCCCTTCAGCCAGTGATCCGATTGGCTCTGCGTTTCCTCTTCACTAAGACCTTTCTGTGAGCAGTGGTGGCCGCTCTGATTTCAGCTGAGTGTGGACTCTTCCAATAGGAGATGCCCAGCTCCTGGTTGGAGCGAGAATACTTTCCTGCAGCTGCTGTAACAAATAACCACAAACAAGGGGGCTTGAAACAACGGAAGTGTCTTCTCTCACAGCTGTGGCAGTCAGACGTCCACAATCCAGTAGGAAGGCCCTCACTTCCCTCTGGAAACATGGGAGGGGAGGATTGGTTCCTTGGCTCCATCCCCCCAATCTCTGTCCCATCTTCACGTGTGTCCCCCACTGTGTACCCACTGTGTGTCCCCCACTCTGTGTGTTTGTGACACACCCCTGGTGTCTCCTTTAAGGACATGGGATGGCATTTAGGGCTCAACCACAAAATCCAGGGTACTCAAAATCCTTAAGCATGTCTTCAAAGATCCTTTTTCCAAATAGCAAAACATTTTCCAGTTCCTGGGACTAAGACTTGACACATCTGGGGCATCATTCATCTGACTGTAGGGATGAAGGCTCCCTGGATCCCAGGCCGGAATCAGTGTGACCTCACACTAGTCAATGTCATTGCTCTGCAGCTCAGTTTCCTCATCTGTGAAATGTGGAAAATAATAACATCTACCTCATAGGGTAGTTGTGAGGTTAAATAAATTCACATACATAAAGCACCTAAAAAGTCCTTGGCTCATGGTAAGTTCTCTCAAAATGTTCAGTATTATCATCTCTAGTTTTCCTTTAGGAGCTGGCCATAGATTTGTCATCATAGTTTCATCCAGACTCTTCCAGAACTTGATCATATTTGGCCTGAGCAAACCTTTGGGTGTAAAGTACTTTTTATTTCCTCAGAAATTATTTTTTCATGCTTAAATAAATAGCATCTATAAAGATATTTAACAATTTTATGAGCTCGTCTGTTTTTGCTTTTACCATCATTTTATAATTTTATAGAATTTCATTATGTCCCCTTTTATACTTTCTCATGTTAAGAAAACAAAATCATTGTAGCTTGACCCTGTACAGAAGAACGAAGCAAATGACTCTCATCATATGTTACATCGTGTCATGTCCTAGTAATTCCCAGCATTTCCCTATAAATGACCTGTTACATTGACCCCTCTCTCCCCACCACCAACCACCACTGAACCGCAGGTGTTGCAGTGATTTTACTTATGATGCAAATATGATTAAATACTAATTAATTCAGGTTTCACCAATAAAAAACATAGAAGCCCGGCAATCAGTTTGTCATCAAGCTGATTTGACATACTTTTATCAAAAAGTAAAAACACTTGCTATTTTGGGCATTCCAGTAAGCTTTTTTAAAATACAAAAAACCTGTAGTTAACATCATACTCAAAGGTGGAAGACTGAAACATTTTGAAGTGAAAAAGACTGAAAAATAAATAAAAAAATATCTGTTTTCACCACTTCTATTCAACATAGTATTAGAAGTTCTATCCAGAGCAACTAGGCAAGAAAAAGAAATAAAATGCATCCAAACTGGAAAGGAAGAAGAAAAATTATCTCTTCACAAATAACATGATCTTTTTATACATAGAAAACCCCTAAAGATTTCCCAAATGACTGTTAGAACTAATATATGAATTCAGTAAAGTTACAGGATACAAAAATCAACAAAAAAATTAGTTGCATGTCTCTACACTAACAATAAACAATCTGAAAAAATTAAGGTAACAATTCCACTTACGATAGCATCAAAAAAATGAAATACTTAAGAATAAACTTAACCAAGGGGGTGAGAGACTTCAATATTGAAAACCCCAAAACGATGCTGAAAGAAATTAATGAGGACTTTAAAAAAAAAGGGAAAGGCATCCCATGTTCATGGATTGGAAGACTTAATAATTGTTAAGATGTCAATACTGCCCAAAGAAATTTATAGATTCAGGGTAATCCCTATCAAAATCCCAGTTCATTTGCAGAAATAGAAAAACCTAGCCTAAAATTCATATGAAATCTCAAGGGACCCTCAGTAGCCAAAAAAAATCTTGGAAAAAAAAAAAAAAAAAAGAAAAGAAACTTGGAGGTCTTACACTTTTGGATTTCAAAATTTACTGCAGAGCTACAGTAATCAAAACAGTGTGGTGCTAGCATAGAGATAGACCTATAGACCAACAGAATAGAATAGAGAGCCCAGAAATAAACCTTCACATATATGGTCAATTGATTTTCAACAAGGCTGCCAAGACCACTGAATGGGAAAAAGACAGTCTTTCACCTGGTGCTGGGAAAACTGGACCCTTACTTTATATAAAAATGAAGTCAAAATGGATTAAAACCTAAATGTAAGAGCAGAAATTATAAAATTCTGAGAAGAACACATGGGGAAAAGCTTCATGACGTTGAATTTAGCAGTGATTTCTTGGATATGATACCAAGAACATAGGAAACAAAAGAAAAAACAGATAAACTGGACTTCATCAAAGTTAAAAAAATCCTTTTTCTACATCGAAGGGCACTAACAACAAAGTGAAAAGACAACCCACAAAATGGGAGAAAATATTTCCTCATCGTATATATGATCAGAGATTAATATCCAGAATATAAAAAGAACTCTTGCAACCCATCAACAGAAAACCAAAAATCCCAATTAAAATATGGGCAAAAGAATTGAATAGGCACTTTTCCAAAGAAGATAGACAAATGTCCAGTAAACAAAGTAAACTGTGCTCAACTTCACTAGTCATTAGGGAACTGCAAATTAAAACCACAGTGAGATATTACTTCATGCCCCAAAGGATGGCTATTATCAGAAAAACAGAAAATAGCAAAAGTTGGCCAGGATGCGGAGAAATTGGAATCCTCCTGTGTTTCTGGTGAGAAGGTCAAATGGTGCAGCTGCTGTGGCAAAGAGTATGATGGCTCCTCAAAAAGTTAAACATAGAATCACCATATGATCTAGCAACTCAGCTCTTAGATATGTCTCCATAAGAATTGAAAGCAGAGTGCTTCCCTGGTGGCGCAGTGGTTGAGAGCCCGCCTGCCGATGCAGGGGACATGGGTTCATGCTCCGGTCCGGGAAGATCCCACGTGCCACGGAGTGGCTGGGCCCGTGAGCCATGGCCTCTGAGCCTGCGCATCCAGAGCCTGTCCTCTGCAACGGGAGAGGCCACAACAGTGAGAGGCCCGCGTACCGCCAAAAAAAAAAAAAAAGAATTGAAAGCAGAGACTTGAACAGATACTTATACACCAGTGTTTGTTAGCAGCATTATTCACAATGGTCAAAAGGTAGAAACAACCCAAATATTCATTGACAGAGTGTGGCATACGCAGGCAATGGCATATTATTCAACCTTGAAAGGGAAGGAAGTATAGATACGGGCTATTACATGGATGGACCTTGCAAATGTTATGCTAAATGAAATAAGCCAAACACAAAAGGCCAAATATTGTATGATTCTACTTACATGAGGTACCTGGAACGGCCTAGCTCAGAGAGACAGAAGGTAGGGTAAAGGTTTCTGGGGGCTGGGAGGAGAGAGGAATTGGGAGATAGTGTTCACTGGGGACAGAGCTCCAGGGTAAGGTGGTGAAAGTCCTGGGTGGGTGGTGATGATGGTCGCAGACCAGTGAGAATGTACTTCACGCCACTTAAAAATGGTTAAAATGGTAAATTGTGTGTATTTTTCATCACCATAAAAAATGAAAATAAAAAAGATAGCACTCAGACCCCTTTCCTCCCCGTAAGATGAGGCACAGAGTGGACCTGACGGGGTGTCAGGGCACAGCACAGATCGCAAACCATGTGGGAACTTTCCAGCCCCATCCCTGGTCTTTCAGGGAGGAAACGAAGGCTCATAAAGGCTTGGTTGGGAAGAAATCCTGATCTGCTGTTGAATGATCAGGAGAAGGTCCTGGGGCTGATGTCAGGGCTGCTGACCTGTAAGAGGGAACCAGGTCGAGGTGGTGAAGTTCCGTGTTCCTGTAATGGGGCAACGCTGGTGGGGATCCTGCAGAGCGCAGGGCTCCGGAACGGGGTCTGCACAGAAAGAGCCAGGACGTGATTGCTGAGCCTCTTCTGTGCCCTGGTCAGGGGACGGGGGAAGACAGATTCCTTGAAGGAGCTTGCCAGCTGGTTGGCGAGGGGAGGCATAAGTATCCAAACAGGGAACACTGGTTCAGGACAGCAGTGGCCGAGCTATGACAGTGCTGCGATTCACTCACGGTCAGAGCGGCCGGGGAGGCACTGAGTGCTCACGGAGCCCACAGCCTGGCTCCGCACTTGAGGATGGAGGGGCCCAGTGGCTGAGGTCCCTGGGGCAGAGGCCAGGCCCCGGGCTCTCCCCGCAGCGCTTCCCGGCCTGGCTGACCCAGGGCCAGTTTCTTAACCTCTTTAGCCTGTGTTTGCTCACCTGTGAGAGGGAGTAGTGTCTTACCCCACACGGTTGCAAGGAGGTCGTGTGTCCAGAGCTCTTAGCGCAGAAGCAAGCGCACCTGGGACACACTCGCCATTAGTGCCCAGAGGGGAACTGAGGCTCCAGGAGGGAACAGCAGCGAGGGTGGGCCCGGGCGTGCAAGGCAGAAATAGTGGGTGTGGCCACAGTGCAAGGCTTCTTCCTTTCTTGCAGGGGGAAGGTGGGACTTCTGGTAGACCTATCACAGGGACGTGTCTGAACAGTCTTAGAAAGACCGGCTCTGAAGCAAGAGGAAAGCCTGACTGTGGGCAGACTCTGGCTGCCTCTTCTGGGGCTCTGTCCCCCTTTGGCCAGTGGGGTCACCTGGGACTGTTATCCTAAACATTTAGCCTTGATGCCAGTGGCCATTGGGAATCAGCATCCCACGTTGGCCTGGGATCCTCGCAAAGAGCTTTTCAATCATTTGTTAGTTCATCAGAAGTTTAATGAGAAGCAGGAAACATAATGTCTGCCTCATAGAATGAGATGGGATTGTTTGCAGGATATTTACGGTCTTCAAATGCTGCATCACCAGCAATGATGTTACCTCGCAGTAATGAACTTTGCATATTCAATAGTTATCCGGGACTGCCCTATGGGGAAATGGGAAATGACTAAAACTTAATTTTATAAGGAGAAAAAATGAACCGATATTATCCCATAAGCTTTGTATGATGAATTTTACATACATTTCCCTGAAATTGTGGGTGTTTATATTATGATTCTCTGAAACTTATTTTTCTAACTCAGGTCTGTTTAGGTAATTAATTAATCTGTGTGGTAAATGTTACAGCTGACTGATAGTCTTATTTCAGTTTTCCCAATGAAAACAGATTTACCTGCTCAGTGAGACAAAGAACTTGATTACCATTCTTCAGATTTTTTTTTTTTTTTTTTTTTTTCCTACTGTCCCTTTCCCTTTCAGTTCAAGATGCAATCCTGTGATGGTACAGTTCTGGTCCAGAGCGTGGTCAAAGGTGCTTCCTCGCCCTCCTGCTTGGATCGGACTCAGATGAGCTTGGCACTGAGGCCGCTGGGTGGGGAGCGATGGTTGTCTCCAGCCCTGCCCTGCCCTCTTGAGGGCTGCTTCCTCCCTGTCTCTTTGTCTGCGTTTCTCTCGCCCGCTTTCTAAACCCCTCTTCCGGTCACCCTCTTCCGTCCCGCTGTGGGCCTCCAGCCCTTCGGAGACCCCTGTGGCCACACTGTGTTGATGACTGGGGCAGCGGGGGGCTGTGGAGCAGCTGGTGCTTAAGGGTCCCGGCGTCCGCGCGTGTTCCCAGCCTTCTTTCCCAGGTCTCCTTCACCCCCAGAGTCCCGGCCGCAGCCTGCTCAGAGCAGTCCGTACTCGCATGCCTCATTCCTTCGTTAGCCAGCAGGTACTTACTGAGTACCTACTCCGTGTCAGATGCACACCTACTGTGCACAGGGAGGAGGCATCAGACAAAACAGACTCCTGTCCTCAGAGAGGTCACCTTCCAGTGAGTAGACGGATCGGACCAGTGAAGGACACACGCGCACGTGGCTGCCTAGGTGGCAGCGGTGGCTTTCAGGAGAGTTAAAGTACCAAGAGCAGGCTTGTCTGGTGAGGCTGGCGTCGCGGTGGAGACGTGAATGAGAAGAGGGAGCTGGACACACAGATCCCGGGGAAGCGGTGTAGACAGAGGAGCAGGGGCTGGAAAGGCCTGGGGCCAGGGTCGGCCTGGTGTCAGAAGGACAGAGGACGTCCCGAGGGCTGCAGGAGCGGTGCCGAGCAGCTCCTGGCTGGGCTGAGGGCCCCTGTCCTCTTCCTTTCTGGTGAGAGTTGAGCTGAGAGGTGCTGCATCTTCCTGTGATAGAGCCACTCCAAGTGAAGACTATTCATCAGCATTTCCATCTTGTTCTGGGCGTGTCAGAAAGAAGAGAGCGGGGTGTGTGTCTGTGCTTCTGCCTCCTGACACCGTTTCCTGCTCTTTGGCTGCTGTGTCCTGCTTCCGTCCTCCCTGGACCAGCCCAGGTGTTCCATGGACTCCACCCCTCACTGGCAGGTGGAAGACTTGACCTGGGTCTCCACTAATTAGCACGTTGCATCCTCCTGGCCACTGGATCACGTGACCCAGTCTGACCAGCGGGGCACAGGGAAGACTTTGCTGGGAACAGTGGAGAAAAGTCTACTTTTCTCACTAGTTTAGTGCTAGCCTGTAGGCGGTACACAGAGACAGCAGCCTCCCTGCCTGCATGCAGGGGCCTGTCTGAGACCAGAGCCCCACACGACGTGCAGCGGAGACAGCCGGACACTGAGTCTGTGATGCAGTTTGAGGCCTGGCGTCAAACCACACTTGAAACAGTAATGTATCTTGAATTTTCTGTAAGTCGTTAAATTTCATTATTGCTTGAGCCAGCTTGCGTGGGGTTTAACAACAATTTTTTTGTCACTTGCACCAAAATGAGCTCTGTCTCACTGACACAGGACTAATACGGGATGGTGACGTGACCGAGACCACAGACTGAAACTAAAACCAGCTCTGTGACCTTGGGCAAGGCCTTCACCTACCTAGGCATAACTGTCCTCACCTATAAGTGACAGCATCTACCTTGGGACTGTTGTGAAACAAGATGAATATATATATCTTTGGGAGCACATAGTAAGTGATATTTAAGTGTCTGCTGCTGTTATTATTTTTATCCAACTTTGTGAAATAAGGTTTCTGAAGCTGGGCTATGTTAAGTGACTTCCCCTGAAATCAGACTCTAGGATTTTAAGGGGCAGCAGTTACCCATCAGAGAAGGCACTTCTGAGTGCCTACTGTTCTCTGAGCCCTCTGCTGATGCTGCGATGTGGATGGAGATGGCAAATTCTGCGAGAAGAGAAGCTGCAATTTGAATTCGTTTATTTTCCTTGTTCTGTGACAGGGTTCTGCGCCCAGTGAGTGATTAATCAGTGGTGTCAACTAACCTTCCCTGACACTACTCAGCCTCCCAGGGAGGAAAGGCATTTTCTGAAGAGGCTTTATTTGGGGAATCAGTGACCCGCACAGACAGAAGCCTGGCTCCCAGGGCCGGTGCTCCCTCGCTGGCCCGGCAGCCCCTCTGCCCGGCGGGGCGGCTGAGCCAGCAGCTGAGGCTTGGAGCTGCCCCCTGCCCAGCTTCCCCCCGGGCCTCTGCCTCCGCAACTTGCTCTTGGTCTCATGATAAATTCATTACCAGAAGATGAAACTGGAGTTTCCTAGTGACATAAAATATTGATGAGAGAAATAAGGACGAAGATAAATGAGCCAGGGCTGCTCGCGGGCCCCATGTGCCCTGTTCTGCTGGGTCTGCAGACACTTGTTCTCGCTCCCTTTTTGATTTGCTCGGGCGGGGTTTTGTTCTCTTCATAGGAAGTCTGTTGGAACACTAGCGAAGAGCTCCAACCCCTACGTCACACCAGAGTGGGAAAAATAGACATGTCTCCTGGTTACTGTCAAAACTACGAAGCCCAATCCTGCCACTTCACAACCTTCTTGGCAGGTTCTTGGCACCCTTGGGGCGGCATGCAGAAACACATCGTCCCTGCTCAGAAACTGCTAATGGCTTCCACGTGCTGTGGAGTCAGACCTGAGCCCCTCGGGGTGCTGTTTAGGGCCTTCTGTGACCCTGCTCCAGCCAGCCTGTCCGTCTGATCCTTCTCCATATCACCGAGACCCTGCGCTTCCACGCATGTGGTCTCTCTGAGCTGCTGTGCTGTTTCCTGCCATGAAGTGCTCTCCCCAGCCACTCAGGGGTCAGCTCAAACACCGCTTCATTCACAAGACGTCTTCCTTGCTGTTCTCCTGCTCAGAACTAACTGCTGCAAAGGTAAAACAAAAGAACCAAACCCGTTGTTGGTAAGCGTGCAGAGACACGGCTGTCTCCTTCATCACGCCTGAGGCCGTAAAGCGTCAGCTGTAGGTTCAGGTCCTTGAGCAGGTTCACAACTTTTGACCCAGCAACTCCATGTCTAAGAATTCATCCTAAGGAAACAGTCAGGAAGGTGTTAACGTTAATGCAAGTATACATAAGGCTATTCGTCACAGTGTTCTTTAAAATAATGAAAAATTGGAAGGCATCTAAAAATCTAAATGCCCTCAAACAGGGACTTAAATAAATTGTGTTACAGCTGTATGATAGAGTGATGTACACCTGCTTAAGAATTATGGTGTAGAGGAGCAGTTGACGGTTTAGAGAAATGTTTGTGATGTTTTTGTAAGTGAAAGACATAGGAACATAACTGAGTGAAGCGGGTGGGGAGAGACAGTGAGAGAGGGGGAGCGAGAGATGTCTGAGCCTAGAGGAAGCTTTGGAAGGGTAGGTGCCAAAATCTTGGGTTGTGAGCCCCATGAGTTATGTTTATACGATTTTTCTCTTAAGATCCAGTCCATGAGCTGACCTTACGATCCGGTCCTCCCGTGTGAACAAGCTGCCCGTCTTCGCTTCGCCCCGCTTTCCTGGCTTTGCTCCTCTAGCGGGAGAAGGCCCCTCACCGTGACCGTGACCCTTCTTACGCTTTCACGCTGTTAAACTCACTCACTCGCCCTGATCTTTTCTCCAAGGGCCTTCTTTTTACTGTTTTCTCATGTTGACGGTTCTGCCCCGAAACTTCCCAAGCCCCAGGCTCCGTCTTCAGTGGAGATCTGACCACGTGTGTTCTACCATTGTTGCTTTCGTATATTTTAATGTCTGACCATCTGAGGTCATCCTTACCGTTTTTAATGCCTATGAGGGTGTGCAGGAAGTGTTCTCCAGCAGAGGTTTTCTGCCGTCTTCTCTTACACGTATACATCCAAGGTGCTCTGGGAGGTCGTATTAGACTGGGTTCAGAAACAGGACGTGTATATTTATCGTCAGGAATTAGCTCCCACAGTTGTGGAGGCTGAAGGCTCCCAGGATCTGCCTCCAGTCAGCAGGCTGGAGACCCCGGCGGGGTCAGGGTGTCAGCCTGAGTCTGAAGCAGGACAAAACCATGTCTTGGCTCACAGTCAGGAAGAGGTGGGGGGTGGTTCCCTCGTACTCGGCCTTTTTGATCTCCTCAGGCCCTGCCCACCTTAGAGAGGGCAGCCTGCTTGACTCGGCTCACCGACTCGGCTCACCAACTCGAGCGATGACCTCCTCCCGAGCACACTCACAGACATGCCCAGAAGAACGTTGGACCAGGTGTCTGGGCCCCAGTGCCCTGTCAACTTGACACACAGGATTAAGTATCACGGGTTTAGCTGCCGAGAGAGTCTCTGCTGGCCACAGGTCACGTACGTGTGCTGAGGTCACCCTCTTCTCCCTGGTGTGTTCAGAGCCCTGGGCCAGCACAGCTGCTTCACAGGAGCTGGAAACGCAAGACGAGGGCAGTGGGGTCTGCAGACAAATGGGGACCCGTCCAAGGCCACGTGGTTGTTTTTTTTTTTTTTTAAATTAATTAATTAATTTATTTTTGCTGTGTTGGGTCTTCGTTGCTGCGCGAGGGCTTTCTCTAGTTGCGGCGAGCGGGGGCCACTCTTCATCGCGGTGCACGGGCCTCTCACTATCGCGGCCTCTCTTGTTACGGAGCACAGGCTCCAGACGCGCAGGCTCAGTGGTTGTGGCTCACGGGCCCAGCCGCTCTGCGGCACGTGGGATCTTCCCAGACCAGGGCACGAACCTGTGTCCCCTGCATCGGCAGGCAAACTCTCAACCACTGCGCCACCAGGGAAGCCCGGCCACATGTTTTTTAAGTGGCAGAGCCAGGACGAGACCCGGGGGCTGACGGTCATGCCGCCCTGGTGTTTGTCCTGAAGGAGGGGGGAGGGCGAGGAGACCCTGGTCCTCTTGAGCCTCGGAGGAGGGGTGCACTCTGGGCACCTTCCCTTGACCTTGCCGTGTCCTGTCTCCCCTCCCACCTTGTTCCTGACCGTGGACTGCCTGCTCCTGCTGGTTTCCTGCCCCACCGATACTCTCTGACTCTGACGTGTGATACGTCTCTCCCTACGGGTGTGGCTTTGCTGTTGTGGCAAGTTGTGTGGAGCACAGTTAACTCGTTCATGTCTGCGAAAGCTCTCTGAAAGTGAGAGAGGGGTGCTTCCTGCCCTGCGATGCCCAAGGCCCGGGAAGCTGCTGGCGTCTGGCCAAGATGGGGGCTGTGGGCCCCCGGCCAGTCCTGGGGAGGGGGCACCTGGACCCCTGAGGGGCCTCTGAATCCTTCAGTTGATCTGTTCTGGTCTTGCTGTCGGGTTATTTTCCGTCTTGCAGCCTTTCCTTGTCACCATGGGCTCTCTCCTTTTGGCATCCATGTCTGGCCTGCCCCGTGATGGCACTGATCAGTAACTTTGCAGGTCTGTCCCCTGTTCACACTGTGACATCCTGTTTCCGCCTGCCAGGTCCTTACGTCTAACAGGCAGCAGGTATCACAGACTGAGGAGGCTTACTTTGGGGCCAGGGACACAGCTGCACCTCAGTGCTCCTAAGGTCCATTTGTACTAAAAACTCTGGATGACAAGAGGGCAAGGCGTTTTGGTTTCACTTACTTGGGAAGCAAGCATGTATAGCTCCAGACTATGTGTTTTGGGGGCTTTTGTAGTTTTCTTTGTTGTTGTTGCTTTTGAGTTCTTTGTTAGTAGGTACTTTATTTAGTATTTTTGCAGGCATTTGTTTTACTCCAGAGCATCACGTAAAGTATGTGTTCCTTCTGCGTCCCCCTCCCCTTCTCCGTGCTCCCGCCTCCCCTTTACTTCTGTCGGTTAGAAGCAGAGGCCCTCCCAGACTTACAGGGGGGCAGAGAACTCTGCACAGGCCCGTGTCCCCCCCAGCCTGTCCAGGTGATAGGGTGACACTGGGGTCACCAGCTGGGAACTGTATATAGAAAGGGAGAATGGAGCAGACTGAAGCTTTTGGAACTTTGGAGGAGGCAGGCCTGGAATCAGACAGTAATTCCGAGGTGGGTAGAGGCCTGCCTCCCGGCTGAGGGCCCTGCATGGCACCTGGGACACAGGTGTTCAGTAAAGGTCACTTCCCAGCAGTGATGGAAGGATTCTTAGGGCTCTCGGGGAGCCCTTGTCCTGGGCGGTTGGCCCAGGAAAGAGCGGCTGAGAGACGAGCAGAGGTCGAGATGAGGACCAGGCCCTCAGGACTACAGCCGGGTCTGCTGACCAGGTGTCCACGTGCCGCCCACTAGTGTTCCGGTCCCTGGAGCGGTGCCCTCTCCGGCCCTGCCAGAGAATGGGGCCTGGGCCTTCACAGCCACGGCCCCCGGCCCCCTCCCCAGGGAAGGGGAGGCTGGCATGGCCTGTGGGGTGGCCTTTGGTGCTGATGGCAGGGGTCCTCAGAACCAGGAGGCTAAGCCCATTTTGAGTCACTCAAAGAATCTTTGCAGGGTTGGAACTACAGGCTCTGGTTTAAAACCTCTCAATGCTGCCTTTAAAAGGCCACTACTACTTTCAAAGGAGGGCAGTTGTATTTGAAAGTCGTATTTCAACCACAGTCTTTAAAGGCCTGGGATGGTCAAAAATAGATGGTGGCCGAGCATCACCAGCTTGTCCTGCCTCCGGATGTTCTTAAAATTCCCAGGTTGAAAACTGGGGGCCCTTCCTCTGCTCCTGGGGCATTACCGTGCCCCGACCTGCAACTGCTGGTTCTAGTTCCTGCCCAAACCCCCTGGTGGCTGTTAGCCTCAGAGGAATGGCCCTGCCTCTCCACCAAACCTAAACCTGAGCCCCGGGGTGAGCTGTGCGTCAGGAAGAGAGTGATGAGCGAAGCATCCCAGGCATCCATGGAGATGGAGGAGGAAGACGCAGCCCTTCTCATCTCCTGAGGCTGGTGGCCGTGTGCACCCGGGAAGGGCAGAGGGGCTGGGCTGCAGGGGACAGGGTGGCAGCCCCCCAGCCCTACCCAGAAGTACTCACAGACGGCCTGCCAGGCCTGGCTGAGGGCTTCGTGGGGAGAGTCTCCAGTTTCCACGACAATCCCGTGAAGTCACGCTATTATTATCCCAGTTCACAGAGGAGGGAAGTGACACCCGCGTGCGGTTATGTAACTCTCCTCTGGTCTCGGTCACCCTGCCAAGCGGGGATGCTTGTCCTTGAACCCAGGTGGTTGGGGACCCAAGCCCCCTCTCTTAGCTGCTGCAGGCTAAGGGTCGGTAAATGTTTTCTGTAAAGGACCAGATGGTAAATATTTCAGGCCAGGCAGAGTGTGTCGAAAGAGTCTGTGTAAGTGCTGGTCTCCGCCTTTGTGGTGTGAAAGCTGAGTAGACAAACAAAACAAAAACAAAAGAGCATGTGGGCAGTGCTCTGGTCCAGGGAGTGCACGGGGTGGGCAGAGAGAAGGCGGGCAGAGGCCTGAATTACCCGCCCCCCCCCCCCCCCCCCCCCCCCCCCCCCCGCTCACTGAGTGATGCTGGGCTGCACGTTCCTCTTCTGCAAAATGGGCATGATAGCACCTCTCCGGGCACCGTTGTAAATGGATTTAATGAGATAATGTATGTGAAAGATTCACCCGGTGTCTGGCATGTAATTATCTCTCAATAAATGGAGGATTTTTTCTCCCTACCTGAGGGCAGCCCCCGAGGAGGGAATCACTAGTTGTACAGCCCAGGGGCAGGAATACTAACCGGCACTTAGACAGCAATCTGCAGTGTGCACAAGGCCTTCGCAGCTCTGTCACATCTGGGAAACCTTCTGAAATAGACTTGCCAGATCACAGGGCTGCTGCTATTTTACCGATGAGAGGATGGAGATGTAGAGGGTGAGTCTGCCTGGCTAGGGTCTTACCCCTGGATCCCATGGTTCATAAACCCCAGTCCCAGTTTGCAGCTTCCTCTGGGGCTTGGTGCAAGCCTCTGTGTCTGGTTCTCCTATATAAAGTGGGGATAATAAAGCCATCTCCTTCCTAAGTTGGGAATTCCAATGATTTGATGTGAAGAAATCTCATCTCTTACCCTTAGGAAAAAGCTGGTTCACTGCCCTTTTGGGGACCCTCGATTTTCTGAAGTGAGTCACACTGTGGTCCCTCTGGACAGCTGGGCAGCTCTGTCCCTCCCTGGACTGCCGTTGGCCTCTTCTCCACCCGCTTGCCCCCTGCAGTCCAGCAGCTCAGGAATGCTGCTCCTGACCCTTCGTATAAAGCCGTGAACACTACGATGGTGGCAGCAGTCAAGGGGATGTGACTGAGGTGCCTCTGTCAGAGCAGATGAGGCGCTAACCACAAGTGGCCTGCAAGTCCCTGACCAGCAGACACACCGCGGGGCCCGTGCGCCCTATGGCGCGGAGATACGCGCTGTGTTTTGACTCAGGGAAGCCAGGGTTGGGCGTGGCCTGAGCATGCCTCTTGGAGCGCTTGGCTGCATTTGTTGTTTTGGGGAATGGTGGCAGCCGGGAGATAGGAGAGCTGAGTAAACAGTTGGAAAACGGCCCAGATCTTTTCCTCGTAGGCCATGGAGAAAAGGGGTTTAATTTACAAAATTGTTGGATTTGTAACGTGGCGAGTCTGCTCCCTGCCTTTGGCTGTCTGTCCTTTGCTGGTTTAGAGGCTCCACTTCGTTGTCTATAGAGAGTCCTCTTAGGCAAGTCTCTTAACCCTCTGACGCCTCAGTTTCCACAGATTTGGATGTTGGAGATGCTTTGGAGATCACTAAGTTAATGAATGAAAGAATCTTCTATAAACTGTAGGGTGTGGGTCTTGTATGTCTGGATCAACCCATGGTGTTTACAATGACACTGCAGAGAAAAGCTGTCACCCCCATGGAGGTGAGGCTGTGAAGCGCAGTGGGTGGACCCAGGTCCTCCCACGGGTACGCACACCTTATGTTTTCCATTTTAAAAATTGCTGTTGTATCCCAGTCTTGCCCTTTGGGAACCTTCTTATCGCATCTCATCTCCACCAGCCCTGAGCACTGAGAGACACTACAGTTCCAGTTTGCTGGACAAGGTCAGGACGACAACAGCATCCCCTGTGCTGCTGCCAGAGGCCATTGCTGGCCACGGGGTGTGTGTTTTCATGAGCTATGAGTCACACAACATAAAATTAATCCTCTTAGATTAACATATACACACTACTATATATAAAGTAGGTAACCACCAAGGACCTACTGAATTGCACAGGGAACTATACTCAGTATTTTGTAGTGACCTATAAGAGAAAAGAATCTGAAAAAGAATATGTATATGTGTATATATATATATATATGTATATGTGTGTGTGTGTGTATATATATATATACACACACATAAAACTGAATCACTTTGCTGTATACCTGAAACTAACACAAGATTGTAAATCAACTATACTTCTACTTCAATGAAGAAAAAAGAAAAAAGAGGAAGCGAAAAAAGTGGAATAGAAAGAGCTTTCTATAGTTAAACTAGCAAAAAAGCAGAGAGAAAACAATTAACCCTTTTAAAGTGTACAGTTCAGTGGTTTTTCAGCACGTTCACAACACACTGTACAACCGTGACCCTCTTTAATTACGTAACGCTTTCATCACCCAGAGGAGAAGCTCCATCCTCCTTAGCAGTCACTCTCTGTTTTCCCCTTCTCCCAGCTCCTGCTTTCTGCCGCTATGGACTTGCCCGTCCTGAACATTTCATGTGTGTGGAATCACACAATATATGGCTTTTGTGCCTTCTTCCACTGAACATAGTGTTTTCAGGGTTCATCCATGGGGCAGCGTGTGTCAGAGCTCCATTCCTTTTCATGGCCGAATAATATTCCACGATATGGATGGACTACATTTTGTTTATCCATTCATTTGGACATTTGGGTTGTTTCCATGGTTTGCTAGAATGAATAATGCTGTGGTGAACACTTGTGTACAGATGCTTGTGTGGACACATAATTTCACTTCTCTTGCGTACACACCTAGAAGGGGAATTGCTGGGTCCTGTGGTTATCCTATACTTGTCTATACTTACCTTTTTGAAAACCTGGCAAATGGCTGCACCATTTTACGGTACCATCAACAATGTATGAGGGTTCCCTTTTACCTCCTCACCAACTGCTGTTATTATCTGACTTTTTGATTCTGACCATCCTAGTGGGTGTAAAGGTTTGTTTGTTTGGTTGGTTTTTTTTTTACCAATACGTGGGCCTCTCACTGTTGTGGCCTCTCCTGTTGCGGAGCATAGGCTCCAGACGCGCAGGCTCAGTGGCCATGGCACACGGGCCCAGCCGCTCCGCGGCATGTGGGATCTTCCCGGACTGGGGCACAAACCCGTGTCCCCTGCATCGGCAGGCGGACTCTCAACCACTGCGCCACCAGGGAAGCCCGGGTGTAAAGTTTTGATTAGGATTTTTCGCATAACCAGTGATGTTAAGCATATTTTAATGGGCTTCTTAGCCATTTGTGTATCTTCTTTGGAGAAATGATTTCTAATTCTTTGCCCATTTTTTTTTTTTTTGCAGTACACGGGCCTCTCACTGTTGTGGCCTCTCCCGTTGCGGAGCACAGGATCCGGACATGCAGGCTCAGGCTCAGTGGCCATGGCTCACGGGCCCAGCCGCTCCGCGGCATGTGGGATCCTTCCAGACCGGGGCACGAACCCGTGTCCCCTGCATTGGCAGGCGGACTCTCAACCACTGCACCACCAGGGAAGCCCATCTTTGCCCCTTTTTTAATTGATTTATTTGTCTTTTTATTGTTGAAATGTAACAGTTCTTTATAATATTCTACATATAAGTCCCATATCAAATATCATTTGCAGATATCTCCCATTTTGTGGGTTGTCTTTTACCTTTCTTGATGGGATCATTTGAAGCACAACAATCTTAAATTTTGGTTAACTTCAGTTTCTTTTTTCTTTTTCTTTTTTTGTCCTTTTGGCATCATACCAAAGAAACCATTACGTATGGAGCAAAGAGACACCGCTTTTCTTCTAAGAGTTTCACAAGTTCAGCTCTTACGTTGAGGTCTTGGATCCACTTTGAATTAATTTTTGTATGTGGTGTGAAGAAAGAATCCAGTTTCATTTCTTTTTTTTTTGGTATTTAAATTATTTATTTATTTATTTTTACATCTTTATGGGAATATAATTGCTTTACAATGGTTTTGTTTCTGCTTTATAACAAAGTGAATCAATTATACATATACATATGTTCCCATATCTCCTCCCTCTTGCGTCTCCCTCCCTCGTACCCTCCCTATCCCACCCATCCAGGTTATCACAAAGCACCGAGCTGATCTCCCTGTGTTATATGGCTGCTTCCCACTAGCTATCTATTTTACGTTTGGTAGTGTGCATATGTCCATGCCACCCTCTCACTTGGTCCCAGCTTCCCCTTCCCCCTCCCCATATCCTCAAGTCCATTCTCTAGTAGGTCTGTGTCTTTTGTTTTGTTTTGTTTTGTTTTACATCTTTATTGGAGTAAAATTGCTTTACAGTGGTGTTAGTTTCTGCTTTATAACAAAGCGAATCAATCATACATATACATACGTTCGCATATCTCCTCCGTCCTGCGTCTCCCTTCCTCCCACCCTCTCTATCCCGCCCATCCAGGTGATCACAAAGCACCGAGCTGATCTCCATGTGCTATGCGGCTGCTTCCCGCTAGCTATCTATTTTACGTTTGGTAGTGTACATATGTCCGTGTCACTCTCTCACTTTATCACAGCTTACCCCTCCCCCTCCTCATATCCTCAAGTCCGTTCTCTAGTAGGTCTGTGTCTTTATTCCTGTCTTGCCCCTAGGTTCTTCACGACATTTCTTTTTTTCTTAGATTCCATTTATATGTGTTAGCATACGGTATTTGTCTTTGTCTTTCTGACTTACTTCACTCTGTATGACAGAC